>JACXGI010000590.1:6500-45487 GCA_016801175.1 Esox masquinongy
CCTTTTCTTACACAAATGTGCATTGTGTTTGCACAGAACATTTGTATTGGGAGTATCACTCCGTATGGTTGTGTTATGGTCAGAATTCAATTATATATAGAAAAAATCTGATTTCGCTTATGAAATTATTTACTTTATTGTGCATTTTTCCCTAAAACACTACCTTATAAGAACATTAACATGCATGCTTATATTAGCTAAGGTTCTTTAGAATAATTTGATGCCAAATACATGATGATCCATTTACATGACATATTGTTTATAAGCCCAAATATAAAAGTAGTGAAACCCGAAAATTTTATGCGTAGTCCCCAGGGGTTTAAGGGTGGAATGGGGGGACACCGTCAGGCATTGCTGCTTTTCGAGGGTTCTGTCTTTTAAACAGTCTGTTAACGTCCCCCTCCAGGATTGAAAGTTTCATTGTAGTGGCAGAGGTGGGGATGATTGGGATGGGTGAATGTGAATGGGCCCCAATGGTGGGGGGTTGATTTAAGCTTGTAGTTGGTAACCTGTTGGAGGCCTCTCAAACAGAAGCAGAGTAGATGGTTGAGAACCGTTGTTTTAATTTCTATCCATGCAGGCGCTTGGCTTCTTTTACTGCCTTACCAAAACTGTATTTAGCCTCTCTGTACCTGTCTCTGTCCCCGCTCCTGAACGCCTCCTCCATTTGCAAACCCAGCCGTCTGAGTTTGGCAGTGAACCAGGGTTTCTTGTTGTAACTCACCCTGTTCCATGTTGGTATGCAGCTGTCCTCACAGAAGCTGATGTATGATGTCACAGCATTTCAGTGTACACATCCAGACCATTAGTGGCAGGCGTAAAAATGACAGGCAAGCAGATTCTAATGCAACATTTCTGTTGAAGAGAAATATAGAACCAAATTTGACACAAATGGATTAATTCAACAGTAACATTGTGAATGCATGGCTAGCCGAAGCTGCTCACCTTTACACTAACTCGACGTGCTCAAGTAGATCACGTAGATTGTTGGTGAAAAACTTGACGTTAACGTTATCTCATCCATGCATTCAAGATTAACTATAGTGTACAGTGTTGCCAGATGGGGTGGTTTCCAGTTGGGCTATTTTTAATGACAGTGTGCAGGCAAAAATGGGCGTAGGCAGGTCGATTTACAGATAGGATTGTAGAGGTTCGGGCATTTTCTAGAGTATGCAGGTGATTGGGCGATTTACTGTCAAGGAAATCTGGCAAGACTGATAGTGTAACCTGCCATCCTTCAAAATGTTTTTTTTGCTTCATCTCATGTAGACCTAACAAACTGATAATGACATTCATTGACAAAAATTTTGATTATCGACGTTATCTATTTTTATCGATTAATTGTTGCAACCCTAATTACAATAAAAGTTAAGAAACTCTTAAAGTTGTGTAACAAATCAACAATTTCACAGACCTTCAGAAAATGGTTTTAATTAAGCGTAACTAAATGTCATGGCACATATCAATGACTACCCAATCATTTTATCTACATGTTAATTCATACAGGACTTCCTGCATTTATCTAGGAAGCTGAATGTATTTACAAATGTTTTATTGAGACTACCCTAAATGTTTTTGTACTTGCCTTTCTTGCTCCCTGACATGGGCAACTCTGAATACCTTTGATAATCGTGCAGTTTATTTGTAGGAATTTAGACAATTTTAGGAAAACAAAACAGACATGTACGGTGCCCTCCACTAATGTTGGCACCCTTTCTAAATACGAGCAAAACGGGCTGTGAAAAAAAACATCTTAAATGTTTATTCTCTTGGTCTTTCATTCAAAATATTCACAAAAATCATACATGTAATTGAAAAATGACTGAAAAAAATGTGTGCCACAATTATTGGCACCCCTAGAAATTCTTATGAATTGAATCTAACTGAAGTATACTCCCATTCATATTTTAAATTTGTAAGTTTACCTGAGTGATTAGGAAATCAAGTGGAAAGCCATGACTTCCTGTTTCACTGGGGTATGATTGAGATGTCACACTGGCCAAATTCCATCACTATGAGAAAATGTTGAAAATGTTCATTTCCACTATCAGGGCAATAAATAAGTGTGTTATTACTATTTAAATAGTACTTCAATGGTATGTTAATGGTATGTCAATCCAAAATAATACATTTAAATATACTGTCCCCTCAGACTAAGGTGGCACCCTATGTTGGTTGAATAATCCCCATTTCAAATGAATGAGTGAGTGACTGACTGACTGACTGACTAACTACCCCTTGTTAAATAGCGTAGTGGTTAGAGAAGCGGACTATAGGTCCCGAGTTCTTATTTCCTCGCAGGCGAAGTGAAGTACGCATTATGAATTATTCCATATAGAAGAAAACTTCGCTGGCTAAAACCGTTAGTATCTACATTATAGTAAGCCTGAAATAATACAGTTTACGGTTATATTGCGACTGTTTCTGGTGGATTTTCGAAGTACGCATCCGTGCGTGCGTTTTGGGTCAGGATAGACAAACACATTTGCTGACTTAACATACAGTAGTTACGTTATATTAAGCCTTAACTGAAACTGTATACGGTTATATTGCGACTGTTTCTGGCATGGAAAAGTTCATCTTCAGTCTCACTAGCAATTGCTCAATTCTTATGATTATTCCTAGGAAGTTAGTAGATACTAGTAAGCCTATTACTGGCTAATAAGCTGTTAAAACGGCCAGTGGCAAAAGCAATACAGTTCATAGACGCTATGGTGGAGGTAAACTTAATAAGAAATGTTAGTCAGTTTAACACAATCTTCAATGGAGTCTAGCGACTGCTGAAACATGTAATGCCGTGGTTAAAGACAGTGCCTCTCATGTGGAAGACCTAAGTTCGAATCTATTGAGAGCAAAGACAGTTATTAATTATTTCTGGTAGATTCCACGATTCTCTCGTCTTTTCACTTGATTAAGAAGTTATTTATCGTCGCCTGTATTGATAGATATTGTATAAATGTCATTCACAAATGAAAGAAAAAAGTATGTTGTTTTGCCATGAAAGAAAAAAATACGTTCTTATGCCATGAAATGAAATAGCTTTGGCAGACTCGCTATCAGGCGAACTAGGCTTGAACTAGCAGGGCCGGCTGAAATGAGGCTTGCTTGGTTTCTTGTTTTTATGTTAAGATAATTCAATAAAAGGTGAATTTTTTATACCATTTTTCACTCATCTATACTAGAGGTGCCAATAATTGTGGAGGGCACTGTACATACCCTTTGTTCTGAATAGCTGGAACACTGAATGGATCACTGAACTTGAAAACGGCCTAGTTTTTCCATCTTCCCACATTCATCCAATGCCACAGAACCTGAAAAGCCCGGATTAACATTAAAGGGACACTGCAGAACTTCGTCATCTGAATCAAAGATAAATCCCTTATTTACAGCAAGTGAGTTTCTGCTTTGAGTAGAATATATTGTTGACTGATTGATACCTGGCCTGACTGATTGATTGCCTGGACTGTAAAGCTCTCAAAAGCCTCAACAGAGCATTTGCCTCCATGTAGAAAAATTGGTTGGCGTATCAGTGGGATGATAGCTGTTATATAATCTAATGTTCAGTACATCCCCTGATTATTCTGAAAAGTGATTGTGAAACATGCTATTGTACCTGTGGCCATACGTTCCAGAATAGCTAGTCCTTTGATGGCCTCCCAGCTTTCTGTGAATTAATATGCTAATGGTGATTGAAATGAGGCTGTGAAGCGGGGATCATTTTGAACAATATGTTCGGTTTGGCTGAACAAAAATTAACCTGGTAGAAGAGCTGTGGAGGGGTTCCTCTTCAAAGCGGCTTGTCTGGAACGAAAGGCGGCAGGGGCTATCCTTGCACTGATATCATCATTAGGAAGACCACAATACGGAGCAGAGTAAGAGTGTATATTGTGTTTGCATTGCACTGTACTTTGTGACTAACTGTATGTTTACTTTACACCTCTGTGAATGTGTGTGTACATGCATTTGTGTGTAAGCATGTTTATTATTGACGTCTAGCTGCATGTGTGGCTGTCCATTATAGAGAGAAGGTGATGATTATTGGTGGAGAGAAGGTGATAACTAATTTGTGGAAATGTCAAGCCTTATTCAGGATATCCTTTTGTTGCTGACACCTTTAGGGGAGTGTGAGCACTGGTCCCTACTGGTGTGGTCTATATGTGGATGAGGAGCATGGAGGAGGTGAACAAATACTCATCCAAACTGTCACCCCTTGTGGACTACTTGGCAGGCACATATCTAGTGGTGATAGGTGAGTTAGTTACAGCACCCGCTGGTGGTCTCCATACTTCTTTTGTCTTTTACTTTAACACTTTTTTACCCCTATGGTGATCTGTTTAGCATAAGCGGGGAAGTTTGTGATTCGTAAGAGACAGATTACAGCAGTTCAGATAGATACAGGAGCATGTTGGATTCCTGTGGAGGCAGAGTTTAGAGATGATGTACTGTAGTGACTCATCTTTGGTACACAATCTGAGTGCAAGCAGTTTGAGTACATTCATGTTTTCTGTATTTAATAGAAGTACACCTATCTGGGTGGAGATTTCCACTGAGCTTGATTTTTTTAGACCCGGACTAGGCTTCATATGTTTCTATGACCTATAAAAAATATACTTGATTTTTAATTATCTAAATATGTACCTGCCAAGCAATAAACGGTTTCAGTATACTTCTTTTGTACATTAAGCATGTTGGAGAATACATGTATTTAAATTGTACTTAAGTCTGTTCTTTTGGAATCGCTTTGTTAGTTGCAATTAGTATAACTGTTTTAAAACAGACATTTTTTATTACTTCAGCACACTTCTATTACATAATTGGGAAATGGCATAACAGTAAACTTAAAATAAACTCCTAATCTATTTCAAAGCTTTTAATAACAATACAAAATATATTACGTGTGTTGCCAGTGTCACATTAGTAACACACTAATATATTTTTTATGTCACTGAAACACTTATTGCATATTTTTTATCAATAAGTGACACAATATTGACATTTTTCTTATCATTTAGTAACACACTTCTAGTAAATTTTGTATCAGTTAATAAACTTGTAGCAGTGGCAGGAGTGTGGTCCAGTTTTCCTTATTGTTATTGGTATCCCAGTATGCTTTGCAGCTGTTAATTCTGCTACTGTTAATGTATGTTGTGACTGTTTAGATAACATGGTCTCAGGGGACTACGCAGACTATTTTACATGAATCTTGACAGACAAATTTGTAAGATATATTAACTTAGATAAAGTAACGTTAGAGTAATAATTCAGAAAAAAAAATGGCAGACCATGTTTCAAACCTGGGTCCTTCCACTCCACAGACAGGTACACTACCCTTGCTCCAAACAGGAACTTCTTGTTAGATGAGTAGAACCCTAACCTTAATTTGTGATTTTCTTTCCAACCCTAATCCAAACCTTATCCCTAACCTTAACCCCAGTGCTGTGATACCTAACCTTAACCCTAACCCCAGTGCTGTGATACCTTACCTTAACCTAACTGTAACGTTAAAATGCATTTATTACATATTGTAGTGACCTTGGCAGGGCCATTACTCGTCCACTGTTATACATAAACTCTGTGTGGAGCAGTGGGTAGGGCACCCCCCTTCAGACCTGAACGTTGCTGGTGTGAAACACGGTTTGTCCATTTTGTGCAAATTCGTAATGAATGATACGTTTTCATTCAGTTTGTAAAATATGATACGTTTGTCTGCTGCTCGTATCATATTATATGTTTTAATTGGTTCGTAAGATATTATACAGTTGTGCGCAAAAGTTTGCATACCCTTGGATAATTGGTAATATATGTACCATTTGTAAAGAAAACATGAGTGAGCAGGCAAAACACGTCTTTTATTTCTTATGGGATTCACATTCAACTGTAGGTCATAACAGAATGGCACAATCATAAAACAAAACATGGCAACAAAGAAAAAAATGAACTGATCCCTGTTCAAAAGTCTGCATACCCTTAGTTCTTAATACTGTGTATTGCACCCTTTAGCATCAGTGACAGCGTGCAGTCTTTTGTAATACTTATGAGGCCCCAAATTCTTGCAGGTGGTATAGCTGCCCATTTGTCTTGGCAAAATACCTCCAGATCATGCAAAGACTTTGGTTGTCTTGCATGAACTTCTTAATAAGTGAACAGTATTGTCTGGCATTTGCAAGGCTTTGGATATCTTTTTCCATCCTTTTCCATCATAAAGTTCCATTAACTTGTTACAGCTTGTTACGACATTGTTACTTTGACAGTTTTTTTTTTTGCATGATCAGTCATATTTTCAAAATCAATTGAAAATTTCACAATTTCTGCCAGGGTATGCAAACATGAGCACAACTGCATTTGTGGTTGTTTTCTGCTCATTCATTCTTATTTCAAAGACAAAACAATGACTGTTGTGCATGGCTGAAGGGTTGATTTTCATGTAAATATGCATTAGCATGTGGATTAGAACTTGGTAATTTTTCACTTCATTTTTAATTTTTTTGTAATATGAGAAATCTCATTTGTGTTGATTGCTTTGAATTATTAACAAAGGAAAATATACTTTGCATGTTGTAAATTATACAATAAATAGGGTTTGGATCAGTTACTTTTCATGTTTATCCTTGCTCTCCGTAGAATCTTATAGGTGATTATTCAAGTTTGGGGGTTGCTTAGAAATGTCATTGTTTTTGAAAGAAAAGCAAATTCTTTGTCCTTTAAAATAACATCAAATTGATCATTTGGTCATTACAATTGACATTGTTAATGTTGGAAATTACTATTTTAGCTGCCTCTTTACTGTAGATGTTAAGACGGATGTTTTATGGGTACTACTTAATGAAAGTGCCAGTTGAGGACCTGAGTCTGTTTCTTAAACTAGACACTCTAATGTATTTGTCCTCTTGCTCAGTTGTGCACCGGGGCCTCCCAGTCCTCTTTCTATTCTGGTTAGAGCCAGTTTGCGCTGTTCTGTGAAGAGAGTAGTATACATTGTTGTTTCATTTCTCAGAGAAAGAATAGACCAACAAGGCTTCAGAAGAAAGTTCTTTAATCAAATCCACAAACACTGATACCAAAGATACTGAACTAGTCTAAAGAAGGCCAGTTTTATTGCTTCTTTAATCAGCACAACAGATTTTAGCAGTGCTAACATAATCACAAAAGGGTTTTCTAATGATCTAATTAGCCTTTTAAAATGATACATTTGGATTATCAAATATCACGTGCCATTGGAACATAGCAGGGGCGGACTGGGACAAAAATTCGGCCCTGGCACTGTAGCCACACCAGCCCACATTACCATGCCTGCACATCCCCACCCACGGACAAACGCATTCACTACATACCTTTGTGTCCAGATGGAAGTGCTACTAAAAAAATATAAAACAGTACAGTTATTTAAAACTTTAATCTATAAATGACTGGCAGACGATGCTCAATACTTTTTAAAAAGCACATGGTCATAACAAATACACACATACAGTACAATATGTAAAAAAACAAGCTGTTCATCTGAGTCTGTTATACTGCTGTTGAGTGCAGTCTATCTGCCGTCACTGTCTTCAGTGTCATTCTACAGTATGATTTAATTTGTTGTCATTTGTCTGTTTGTTTGTTTGTTTCTACTTGTTCATCTCTGTTGTTATTCTCTACGAACTTTGTCTGTCTGATTCTCCTTGTTCCTCCCTGTTGTCACTCTCTGTGAACTTTTCCTCGTTAAATTAGATTTGGTTCAGGTAATCACCTAATCAGCACTTCATTAAGTAAAATGAGGTGTGCCTGTGTTGGAATTTAACAGACACTGGAATGGAATGGCTGCCACACATGTAGAGATGCAGATTTAAAAAAAATTAGGAGTGGTCTCTTAATTCTTTCTAGAGCTGTATATACACCGATCAGCCATAACATTATGACCAACTGCCTAATATTGTGTGGGTCCCCCTTTTGCCGCCAAAACAGCCCTGACCCTTCGAGGCATGGACTCCACTAGACCTCTGAAGATGTGCTGTGGTATCTGGCACCAAGATATTAGCAGCACATCCTTTAAGTCCTGTAAGTTGCGAAGTGGGGCCTCCAAGGATTGGACCTGTTTGTCCAGCACATCCCACAGATGCTCGATTGGATTAAGATCTGGGGAATTTGTGGCCAAGTCAACACCTTGAACTTGTTGTGTTCCGCAAACCATTTCTGAACAATTTTTGCTTTGTGGCAGTGCGCATTATCCTTCTGAAAGTGGCCAATGCCATCAGGGAATACCGTTGCCATGAAAGGATGGACATGGTCTACAACAATGCTCAGGTAGTTGGTACGTGTCAAAGTAACATCCACATGAATGGCAGGACCCAAGGTTTCCCAGCAGAACATTGCCCAAAGCATCACACTGCCTCCGCCGGCTTGTCTCCTTCCCATTGTGCATCTTGGTGCCATGTGTTCTCCAGGTAAGTGACACATGCACCCAACCATCCATGTGATGTAAAAGAAAACGTGATTTATCAGACCAGGCCACCTTCTTCCATTGCTCCGTGATCCAGTTCTGATGCTCACGTGCCCATTGTCGGCACTTTCGGCAGTGTTCACAGGGGTCAGCATGGGCACCCTGACTGGTCTGCGGCTACGCAGCCCATACGCAACTAACTGCGATGCACTGTGTTCTGACATCTTTCTATCAGGACCAGCATTAACCTTTTCAACAATTTGAACTACAGTAACTCGTCTGTTGGATCGGACCACATGGGCCAGCCTTCACTCCCCACGCGCATCAATGCGACTTGGCCACCCATGACCCTGTCGCCGGTTCACCGCTTTTCCTTCCTTGGACCACTTTTGATAGGTACTGACCACTGTAGACCAGGAACACCCCACAAGGGCTGCAGTTTTGGAAATGCTCTGACCCAGTCGTCTAGCCATCACAATTTGGCCCTTGTCTAAGTCGCTCAGATCCTTACGCTTGCCCATTTTTCCTGCTTCTAACGCATCAACTTTGAGGACAGAATGTTCACTTGGTCCCTTATATATCCCACCCACTGACAGGTACCATGATAACAAGATTATCAGTGTTATTCACTTCATCTGTCAGAGGTCATTAAGTTATGGCTGATAGGTGAATAGTGGTATACTTTCACCTTTTACATTTTATTTGAATCCTGTTCATCACCAGAAAAGTTTTTCAAACCCCATTAATTAGATTAAAAACACTTCTGAGGTTGAGACTCATGCTTATCACCTACAGAATATTTAGATGATATCAGGTATAGTGGTGACGTCAAACAGTTGGATGGGGGATAATCAGTGTGTTGCTTACAGAACAGTAGTGTGATTTGAGGTCCTGCTCAGATAAAACAATTGTTACTATAAAGGTGGTGTTACATGTATGTAGCTATTTCTTTGTAGTGTACATACTGGATTTGATGTTTTTGATTGCATAGTGTGTTTGTCCACACTAACTCAATGAAGAGCACTGTACATTATAATTAAATGAATTGCAGACCCTCTAATTTTAAAATAACCAGTGTCGATCCCCTACTTCAGAAACACTTAATCGCTTTCGCATCAAAAACTACAGACCGATATCCCTTCGATCTTTCCTTTCCACAACACTTGAGCATGTTGTCTCTGATCAACTCTCCTGTAACCTCTCTCAGAATGCTTCATTGCACACTTCACCAGATTCCAGTTGATGCTTGTATCCTCTACAGAGCAATTGAAATCACCAAGCTCCTCCAAAAATGCGCTGTTTTAAAAAAGTAGTCTCATCTTGTCTAAAGCAACTTCATCCTGTCAAACTTCATCAAATCATTTATTTACAAGGTGGGACTCTTAAGCTGGATCTAGATTTCAGATGGATGATTGTGATCAGAGTGTGCCTTGTAAAGCATCTGAAATGTATTGTGAAGCTCATCAAACGCCCTTATACGTACACTGCGTTCACAATTATTAGGCAAATCGTATTCCTCAAAATTTATTTTATTGTTGAACAAACACAATGCTCTCAGTCAATCCAAAATATCATTGAACCTCAAACCTGAATGTTTTACAAAGAAAAAATGAATTTTGATCTTTCTCAGGGAAAACATATGAATGCAGAATTTTTAGGCCACAATTTTTAAAGTGTAACAAATAAGTAACACAAAATGACAATTAAAACATTTGTCCTTTCAAAAATATTCAGTGACCAATATAACCACACTTCTTTTCAATAACTGCCATGAGCCTTCCATCCATGGAGTCTGTCGGTTTCTTGATCTGTTCACGATCAACTTTCACTGAAGCAGCAACCACAGCCTCCCAAATGCTGTTCAAAGAGGTGTATTGTCTTCCCTCACGTTTGAGAAGGGCCCACAAATTCTCAATAGGATTTAAGTCAGGAGATGAAGGGGGCCAGGTCATTATTCGGGCATCTTGGAGGCCCTTGCTGGCTAGCCAAGCAGTGGAGTACTTGGATGCATGTGATGGAGCATTGTCCTGCCTAAAGAACATGGCCTTCTTGAATGCTGACGACATCTTCCTATACCACTGCATGAAGAAAGTTTCTTCCAGAAACTGGCAATAGGTTTGGGAGTTCAGTTTCAGTCCATCTTCAACCCAAAAAGGTCCAACTACCTCATTCTTAATGATAGCAGCCCATACCAGTACCCCTCCTCCACCTTGCTGGTGCCTGACTGAAGTGGTGGCCTATGTCCATTAGTGATCCAGCCACGGGCCTGAAATCTGTCTTCAGGTATTTCTTTGCCCAATCTATACAGTACGTTTCAAATCTTATTCAGTGGTGGTCGTGTTTCAGCCTTCTTGACCTTGGCCATGTCTCTGAGCACTTGACACCTTGTACTTCTGGACACTCCAGGTAGGTTGCAGTTCTGGAATATGATGGCACTGAAGGATAATGGGTTCCTGGTAGCTTTACGTTTAATTCTTCATATGTCTTTTGCAGTTAATTTGCGTCTTTTCTTTTCCATGCGTTTTTTGCACTCCGGTTGACTATTCACAACAATATCTTTGATTGTACGGTGGTCACGCCTCAATAGTTTAGCTATTTCAAGATTTTTTGCATCCGTTTGCATCCGTCTGAAAAGCATTTTACAATTTGACTTTTCAGTGTCAGTTAAATCTCTTTTTTGGCCCATTTTACCTGGGGTCATGAAGCTGCCTAATAATTACGCACACCTTGATATAAGGTGTTATTCACTGTTGCCAAACACTCCCTCATTACGCAAATACATATCAACTGAAAATGATTCAATCCAATGAGCATTCAAGTTTATATGGTTTGGAGTTGGAAAATGTGCATAGAAATAATTTGATCAGAATACTCACTTGCCTAATAATTGTGCACACAGTGAACATGATTTGACCATGGTTCTTGAAAAATTATAATATTGATACTATAACTTGAATGGGATTTGTTTCACATTTTGTTTGTACTGATCTTGCACATTATGTTCATTATGTTACTGGACTTTCGCATTAATCTAACATTTTTGACATATAAATGCTGGACTTATTCCTAGATGTGTATGGTACTTGCTTTTGGAAACAATGCCAGGGAAATGAAACAAAATATAGTTACAAGCAACCATGGGACGGGGTTCTCCTGTGACATGGTGAGCATAGGGAAGCAGTCATATAAACATTGTAAGCATATGGCAGCAGAAATAATCACATGGTAAGCACTTTCATATGTTTTTTAATGTGGTCAGCCATATTGTCTTCCATCTTCTATTATTTCTCTTAGTTTTAAACACCAGACATCTATTAGACACATATTTGCCGCCGGCCTGGTCAAACAGAGTTATTGTTGATTTTATGTAGATTTTTATAAGTTTCATTAAATTTTCACTGTAAAAATATCCAAGATGGCAGATATGATAGGTTCTTGATGCAGTTTTGTACATCCTGGGGATTGAGGAATGTACACAAAAAATCAGCAGTCTAGGTCAATCGGGGTGTAAATGGCATAATTGTGGAAGAAATGCATTAAGGTGTGGTCTGTGGTGCCCCCTGTGAAGGAATCGGGTCAGGGCTTTGTGTGGATGATATACTTGATCTGTATTTTCATTTTCTGTACAATGAAAATTTGGACAAATTTTCATTGTATAGAAAAATCCATCATAGCAGAGTTTATGGGTTCTTGGGGCTTTTTGTTCAACATGAGAAACGATGCAGGTACAAAAAAATCAGTGCTGTAGGACAAACAGGGTGGAAATGGCGTCATTTTGAAATTAGCAAATTGAATCGTGTACTATAGCGACCCTGGTGGAGGAATCGAGACGGGGGTCTCTATGGTTGTTACACGTGGACTATATTAACAGTATGCAAGTTTATAGCATTTTTTACAATGGACCTTTTGAGTTAAGCATTTTAGGTGGCAATAATAATAATAATACTAACAATAACAATAGGGTTTCTCCTACCGGAGAACCCCTAATTACCATGGTGAAAATTCAAGACTGTCCAAAATGCTTTTGTAAGCTTATGGGTTATGTTTAGTATTCAGGGTTAGATGTGGTGGTGGGCTGATACTTAAGCAGCTTGCCAACAAAGACCTGCTCCATGTAGGGTTGAAATGAGAAGCCCACTTCCACAGCAGTGCTCCACGCTGACATAAGAAATACAAGGTTGATTGAAGCAGAGGCGGTTGAGCATAAGCAGGTATGGCATATAAGGATGAAGAGGGGCTAAGCTGAGTAGTTAATTTGCTCTTTCATGCTTACTAACCTGCCTATTGTCCCCAAGATATAATGTCCTCAGGAGACAATTGTATTTCATTTGCTCTGGCTTAAGTAAAGCAGTTGAAGAACTAAATTTATATTAAACCTAGAGCTATCCAATCCTGTTTGTTTGTATTTCAGTAAACCACCTTTTTCAAACCCTTTGTTTTCATGACAAATTGTTGTAACATTGAACAACCTGGCATTCGTTTAACTGTGGTGTTAAATATTTATAAGCTATAATTTTAAATTATAAGAGATAAGAATGCCTGCATTCCCAAATGCAGAAAAGATTTAAACTACTGAGGTAAATAATCAGTATTCCTGTTTCTGCTGGCAATGTAATTGTCCTTGCCTCATCTTCCCCTTTGGGATAATAATATTGATGAGTAAAACATTTGTTTTACAACCTGCAACACCAAACTTCTGCATAGCAGCTATAGTAAAACTAATTGTTATTGTAGTCCAGTAATCAGGGTGTTATGTCGGCCAGGTAACTGTCCTCACAGCACAAGCCCCTAGGGAGAGGTATATGTATTCATGCCAAAACCATTAGAGATCAAAGCAATATCTGTAAATTGTCTAAAGTGTCTGTGTACCCACAGCTCAGAGCAAATTGATCACGTATACGAAGCTGTTCAGCGGCTAGGAAGACTTAGTCGAGTATCGGAGAGTCATTGGAGCAGAACATCTCCTGGCTCAGATCCAGCTCTCTAAATAAGACATAATGCTGCAGTGTGCTGTAAGGGAGGATTCACTGAGTTGGCAAACATTATTTCTCTGTAAATCGACCCTAATCGACCTCCTCCAATAACACTAGGGTCATGTTCAGTGAGGCACACCGTAGCAAAACCATTAGAAATGGAAAACCAAAAACCTTATTTTCCAGTAAGCTCTGAGGCTTGTTTATTGTGAGCAGGTCTTCAGCATCATCTGAATGTTTTGAGGTTGGGATGAAACAACTTGATTTTAATTAAGTATTCTTAATAGACATCCATGTCAAATTTTACATATAGGATTATATTTTCACCCCAGGAACATATGGCATATGTACATGATTCAGACAGTAAATGTACACGTTGTGAAACATGCCGTGGATTGTACACAAAAATGGAAAAAGGAAATGTATTATTGATAGATGTAAGAAGTCAGTGTATTTAATTGAGACAGGTAGCAATGCATGTAGAAGAACATGGCATAATAAATTATTTCCATTAATAATATTGGATTAATGTGGCAGTCAAGGTACCCAAGATGCTGTTGAGTCTCTGAAGAACACCTTATCCTGCCCTTTAAGTAACTGAAAAAGAGATTATTTTCACTTAAAAAAACCTGTGGATAAAGAATGAACACGTAGCACCATAATTATCCCTCTTGGTTAAATTATATCTACATCAGAATCAGTGACTGGGGGGTTGGATAGTTGAACGTGTTGTGGTGTGAGTTGGATGTTATATAAGGGAGATTGAACACAGTGATGCAGGTCACATGAATCAAATATAATTAATGGGAGTAACATGGGCTGCAGTAAATGTCATTGTTAATATTCTATTATTGTGTTTACAGTTGTGCTCATCAGTTTGCATACCCTTGCAGAAATTTTGACATTGATTTTGAAAATGACTGATCATGCAAAATTTCCCGCACCTGTGGCTTTTTAAATTGCAATTAGTATCTGTGTATAAATAGTCAATGAGTTTAACTCCCATGTGGATGCACTGAGTGGGCTAGATACTGAGCCATGGGGAGCAGAAAAGAACTGTCAAAAGACCTGCGTAACAAGGTAATGGAACTTCATAAAGATGGAAATAGATATAAAAAGATATCCAAAGCCTTGCAAATGCCAGTCAATACTGTTCAATCACTTATTAAGAAGTGGACAATTCAGGGATCTCTTGATACCAGGCCAAGGTCAGGTAGACCAAGAAAGATTTCAGCCAAAACTGCCAGAAGAATTGTTTGGGGAAAAAAAACCCACAGGCAACCTCAGGAGAAATACAGGCTGCTCTGGTAAAGGACAGTGTGGTTGTTTCAAGGAGAACAATACGACGATACTTGAACAAAAATGAGCTGCATGGTCGAGTTGCCAGAAAAAAGTCTTTACTGAGCCAATGTCACAAAAAATCCCGGATACAATATGCCCGACAACACCTTGACACGCCTCACAGCTTCTGGAATACTGTAATTTGGAGTGACGAGACCAAAATAGAGCTTTATGGTCACAATCAGAAGCGTTATGTTTGGAGAGGGGTCAACAAGGCCTATAGTGAACAGAATACCATCACCACTGTGAAGCATGGTGGTGGCTCACTGATGTTTTGGGGTGTGTGAGCTCTAAAGTCACAGGGAATCTTGTGAAAATTGATGGAAAGATGAATGCAGCATGTTATCAGAAAATACTGGCAGACAATTTGCATTCCTCTGCATGAAAGCTGCGCACGGGACGCCCTTGGACTTTCCAGCACGACAATGACCCTAAGCACAAGGCCAAGTTGACCCTCCAGTGGTTACAGCATAAAAGGGTGTAGGTTCTGGAGTGGCCATCACAGTCTCCTGACCTTAATATCATCGGGCCACTCTGGGGAGATCTCAATTGTGTGGTTCATGCAAGACGACTAAAGACTTTGCATGACCTGGAGGCATTTTGCCAAGATGAATGGGCAGCTATACCACCTGCAAGAATTCGGGGCCTCATAGACAGCTATTACAAAGACTGCATGCTGTCATTGATGCTAAAGGGGGCAATACACAGTATTAAGAACTAAGGGTATGCAGACTTTTGAACAGGGTTCAGTTCATTTTTTTCTTTGTTGCCATGTTTTGTTTTATGATTGTGCCATTCTGTTATAACCTACAATTGAATATGAATCCCATAAGAAATAAATGACGTGTTTTACCTGCTCACTCATGTTGACATTTGGCAACTCAAACCTTCAGGTCCCTCCACAGATTGATTTGATTTGACATGTAATGAGACCCACTCACAGACATGTGTGAAAGCACAACGCCAAGTTAACCCTCCAGTGAGCACAAACAAACTTAATGAAAATAAAAGGGCTGATTTTTAAACAGCAAACAGAAGCACTCACCGGTTACGTGTAACATACAACTGACAGCAACAACAATGATCGACAAATGTGGGGAGCAGAGGGGAAACATTTAAACACATACTAATGAGATGATTGGGACCTGGTGTGAATAGTTGAAGACATGTGACACAAATCAGGTCCAGGATGTGTTTGTGAGTGACGGGAACAGGGGATGCACGGCACGGTAGCGCTGAAACTCACCGTACCGTGACACTTCTAGAGTGGCCATCACAGTCTCCTGACCTTAATATCATCAAGCCACTCTGGGGAGATCTCAAACGTGTGGTTCATGCAAGACGACTAAAGACTTTGCATGACCTGGAGGCACTTTGCCAACACGAATGGACAGCTATACCACCTGCAAGAATTCGGGGCCTCATAGACAGCTATTACAAAGACTGCATGCTGTCATTGATGCTAAAGGGGGCAATACACAGTATTAAGAACTAAGAGTATGCAGACTTTTGCACAGGGGTCAGTTCATTTTTTTCTTTGTTGCCATGTTTTGTTTTATGATTGTGCCATTCTGTTATGACCTCCAGTTGAATGTGAGTCCCATAAGAAATAAGACGTGTTTTGCCTGCTCACTCATGTTGACATTTGGCAACTCAAACCTTCAGGTCCCTCCACAGATTGATTTGATTTGACATGTAATGAGACCCACTCACAGACATGTGATGCTGTTGTTTTTTACTTGACACCGCCTTCCCCTAACTGGTTTGTGAATGGGTGACCGAACAAAAGCACTTTCTATTCTACATCTGTCCTCTCTCCTATGGAAATCTACTTATTCTTCACTCTCTTTCTTCCAGCTGGATTGATTACTTAATATGTTTATTGATTGCTTTGTTTATAATCCCTTACCTCTATTCCAGTCGTTATTCGTTCAATTCATTGATTGACTGACTTATTCACTGGTTCCTTTCCCGTCCAGCGATGCTGTCAGTCATGGGTAATGCTGCAGTACTGGTGACTGCAGTGCTACGTCCAACTTCCCTAAAGGCTGCGGAGCTCCTGACAGTTAACTTGGCTGTTACGGACATAGGTATGGCACTCACCATGTACCCACTGTCCATCGCCTCGCTCTTCAACCACATCTGGATTGGAGGGGACTCCTCCTGCCTGTACTACGGTCTGATGGGGATGATTTTTAGCACGGCCAGCATCATTACTTTGGCTGTCATGGGCCTAATACGATATCTGTCGATAGGAAATCCGCCCAAAACAGGTATGGTAGGGGGTTGACATTTTAGAGGTTCACTGTGTGGTGTACGATAGGAGAATTGTATGATATCCATTTGTGTTTGCTCCCTGAAAGAATAATAGAGACCATAGAGTAAGTGGGCTCGCCGGCTTAAAGACACGTCCTCATACTTAATTTACTGTGCTTATTGGCCCCATGGTTTTCCTTGGTATTATAATTATTGTTTTCCTTAGAATGCCCTAATAATTCAAAAAGTATATGGTAAAAGGTTTGTTTTAATTTGGCAGGCCATTACTCTAGGCACGGGGTTTTCAAAGTTGAGACAGCCGGCCTCCCTCCAGAGAACATCAAGACAACCACGACCCCTGCCATTAAGTACATTTTTGATATACAAACACAGAAATGACCAAATAGCCTACTCTGAGACTGACTAACTGAGATCAATAAAATTAACATTTTGCATAGGGTAATGAAAAGACTGGAGACAGATAGAAGGAACAATAGAAGAAAAATTCTAGTGCCACTGACTCATCCAAACAGCTTTTTAAACATTGCAAAAGGTACTGACTGCTGTTAATTGACAACCACATTGAAAGCCATAACAACAATCAGCCATTTGATAATGACCTTGGTGCTGTCAATTGTGGGATTCATTGTACGTTCCAAAACAATTTCTGGGCCAAACTATCTGGTAACTAGCATCAGCATGGTTGATATTTGAGCAAAATTCTGATGTTGTAATCAGGTCTATATGAAACGTATAACAATGTATGGTCTACAGGTAATTATTTTCCGACTGACACCCGTAATAAAATTGCAGAGACAAAGATAGGGGAATCTGGGGTGTATGGCAACAATAATTACTTTTTTTCAAATGCCTTTCATTTTTGTCCATTCGTAAAGAAAATGTCATCCTGAAATACAGGCCTGTTTCTTGACCAGGGATAGAAGTAGCCAACTGCCGTGTGCACAAACGTATCGTTGCAGATACTTTAGCAGATGTTGTTATCCAGAGGGACTTGTAGTCAGTGTTACATTTTCACACTATCTCAAAATGGAGCTTTGGGGACTGAATTGTCCAATAAATGTTTGGCACCCAAAATGGGGACAACTATGTACAAAATGTGTTAAAATGTCTAAATGGTTTGTCCAATCTAGATGAAAATACCTTCAAACTAAAGCTAACAGGCTGCAATTTAAAGCCCATAGCCATTGTATCAAATTCCAAAGTTTGTGGGCCAAGTTCAGCAATCTGAACTCCTGCCTCTGATGGGAATGTATTGCTCAAACATGGGTTTAAATCCACTCCTATTTCAGCAAAAACAATTCCAAAGTGCTGGAATATAGAGCCAAAAAAAAAAAAATATGGGTCACTGTCCACAAACTTTTGAAGTTCACTGTATGTATGACTGATAAGGTAAGTTGTGAGTCTTAGCAGCTCAGAGAAGAACATAGTCAGTTGTTTAACAAATGAATATTCAGTAGCTAGATATACAGTACATACAGTACCTGGCTGATCTTTACCAAAAGTTTTAAAATCATTCAGACTGGCACACAAATGCCCATGAAGGCACATAAACATAAGAACACACACTTGTAATAGCATCAATATTATCGTATCAGGTACTCTGCGCCCTACATGCCTTTCAATTAGGATACTTGCAGCCTGACTCTAGAATCTTTTATCATGAGCTGTATCAGCCACCACTGAGTAATTTATTCATTCATTCATTTTGTTAATTATTTTTCCAGAATCCTCTCTGTATGTTTCTCATATGCTCATTTCAGTCTGTTCCAAACTGTGGGATCAGAACTAGACATATTGTATTTAAAAGACTCAAGTTCTGTGGTTGGAATCTGATTCTCTGGTAGTCCATGGGTTCATATCACTGCAGCTGTGGTTGGTCGAATGGCAGCTGAGTCAGTGGCAACTAGTTAATACCAATTTATAATCAATTGTTGGATTCTGTCCATTTTTGATCCATGAACAAAATGAATGCAACCGGTAGTCAGGGGAGAGCCATCTTTATTCAGCATGAGTCTATGATGTTGACCTTCCATAGTTTTTACATGTTCTCCAATAATTACAAAGTTAACACAGTCTTTGATGCCAGAAAACATAGGAGGTGATCAGTGGTCACACACAGTCCAATATCCTCCAATAAGAAAGGTTTATCCTACAAAATACCCTCCTTGAGGGTCTCACGCAATAAATACGTTTGATTCAAAATTACATAGTGAACATGGCGAAAACAAAACAGGCTATTCCTTGTGAATACCTATTAAAACATGTTCAGGCATGACAGAACAAAACAGGCTATTTCGAATGCCTATTAAAACATGCTATATACCATCAAAGTGCTTTCAAATTAATATCCACTTGAATAAGCATGATCATTATCAAGGGAAGTGATCAGATTTCCTTGATAAGTTCCAGCTCTACTCAGTATTTAGGTACAATACATTTTTGAAAACACATTTAAAACTCTTAATCAATGATTATGTAAGCTCACGTCAGTTCCAGGTATCGCCAGGAAATCCTCTGTCTTTGATTCCTGAATTCCTTACATGGGAGATCTTTCCTTGTTGCTGCTCTGCATTATGGGCAGAATGTCTCATGTTCCAACTGTCTGTGCATCCTGGCTTTTTCCTTTGGTTCTTCTTCTTGCAACACTCATTCTGCCAATGGCCAGAGATTCCACAATAGTGACATGATCCTGGTTTCTTCTTCAATGGCCTTTGAATGTCTTTAGATGTTTTTCCTGCTTTCAACATTTCTAGTTCCTTTTTCAACTTTTCAAGTCCTTTTTTCAACTTGTCCAGTTCAGCCGACGCCCGGACACATTCTTTCTCCTTCAAAGGTCTTTTAAGATCATCTTTGAGGAATTTATCATTCCTTTTTTGAATTTCTGATAACACAATCAACCACCAATGTGTTTTTTGTAATTCATCAGGTATACTTTGAATTTCCTCCCATATTTTCTGCATATCAGAAAACTCCAAAAATCTTCTTCTGGAACAATGGCATATTTTGAATTATCTCTTGGTGACAGTCATCTATTTTCAAGCTATTTTTGATGTCATCAGCTAATGATTTTGCCATTTTTCTGAATTACAACATCTGGGCTGCAGTCCCCGTTTTCACCACGTTGTTTTTAACTTAAAGACGTCATTTTCTTTACTTCCCCTTACTTGTACAATATTTAAATTATTACTACACACGTGTCAACTTGCTATCCAAATAACAAGGACTCCTAGATGAATACCGAAGCTTTGCACTAAAGAGTGGCCTGTATTAGGATTTTACACGTGTCACGTACTATTCAGTCTAGTAAGCACTTCCCATCACAACAGGGAAGATTTAGCATCTCCTGTACTTCAACAGGACTAAAACACACACACCATATGCTGTGTCAACGTAAGTCTTACGTATTCTTCACTAAAGGTGTCTATGGCCTAAAAACAAAATTCTAGGACTTCTTCTTCCAGATGTGTTCATCTGGATACTCATGCTCTTTAAACTGACTTGTTCTTTTAGAGTGGTTTGACTCACCAATCAGAGTGCAAATCCATCTGTTCGAGTCACGGCACCATGCTGTTAGATTCTGTCCATTTTTGATCCATGAACAAAATGAATGCAACCGGAAGTCAGGGGAGAGCCATCTTTATTCAGCATGAGTCTACGATGTTGACCTTCCATAGTTCTTTCATTTTCTCCAATAATTACAAACTTAACACAGTCTTTTATGCCAGGACACATAGGAGGTGGTCAGTGATCACACAGTCCAATATCCTCCAATAAGAAAGGTTTATCCTAAAAAAGACCCTTGTATGGTATGTTCCAACCTATGATCAATGGGCCTATCCATAGAGCCTATGACAGTCCTATCAGGATGTATGGACAGGACGTATGGACAGGATGTGTGGGGCTCATCTGTAACGGGCATCAAGTCCTATGTATTGTCCTTTGTTCAGAGTTAGTCAGCACATTTGCATTGTGTTAAGTTTCTCATGCCCATTTCCTCTCACAATGCTTTAGTGTTTAAAATCCGAAAGCCAGGCACTTGACCCTCATTTGTTCTGTAAGTGTCTGGATAAGAGCATCTGTTATGACTGTTATTAAATGTAAACGAGAGTGTAAATGTTAATGAATTGTTATTGTTTACTGTAATGTACATGCACATCCTCATGGATCGTTTCTCTAGTAAGCAAGAAAACAAGTTAAAACAAGTTATTTATATAGCACAATTCATACATAGAAGCAATTCAAAGTGCTTTACAATGAAAAGAAAAATATAAAAATGCAATATAATAAAAACAGTCAGATTGTTACAATTCTATAACCACCCTCCAGGGGGACTCTCCACCCCGGTATCTCAATCCTCGCACTCCAGCGCTAGGATGAACTTGTCAGTCCCATTGTGAGATAATCTCTGCATCGATGTCTTACTGTTTCCAAGGGAGACATTTGTGCTATGTCTGTACATGCACTCTAAGGAAGTCAGGGAATAGCCTGAGAATAGTCAGGGAAAAGGCTGCCACCAATGATTTCCTGGCCCAAATTGCTCTAACAAAAATGTTAAAAACAATAACCTTGCTGTCAGACATTTTTAATTAGCACATGTTTGTAATAGACTGTACACTTAGTATCTTAATGTGATTATGCTGTTGTTGAAAGAAATATTCTATACAGCAGAAAATGCAAAAGGTTTCTAAATGGCTACTATGGTTTTAAAGTTTGTAGTTTAAAATGTCAGACTTAATTTGCGGTAGTGAAAAAGGTAGCAGCCAAATCCTACAAAAAGTTGCCATAATTTAATCCATACGACAACTGTTGTTGCAGGATTGTTTTCCTGCTCTGTGAGATTGTCTCAAAGAAAGATACGGCATCTGTAGTGTATTAAAGAACCATCCCTAGGCTAACTAAATGTACACTCCATCCTACCCATCTCTACCTTTCCACCAGGCAACAAGTTCCAACGTCATACCATCACCATGATCATCAGTGGGATTTGGCTATACTCCGCGCTTTGGGCTGTTTTCCCGCTAATGGGCTGGGGTGGCTATGGACCGGAGCCCTTCGGGGTGGCCTGCTCTGTGGACTGGGCCAGCTACCAGGACTCTCTGAACCGTTCTACCTTCATCATGTCTTTGTCTATACTCTGTACCTTCATTCCCTGCCTCATCATCCTCTTCTCCTATTCCGGCATAGCCTGGAAACTCCACAAGGCTTACCAGTCCATCCAGAGCAGCGACCTCAACTATGGACACATCGATAGAAAGGTCACTCTGGTGAGCATGAATACAGTACCAATCAAAGTTTTGGGTGCACCTGGGAAAATATATAAAAGCTATTTGTGAAATGCTTACTCAGCTTCTGACAAAGTCATCTGGCACCAACCAGCAGTTAACTGGATTTCCTGTCCCTCAAGAAAATGACCTTGTATTGTTAAGCACTAATCATCAGATGCAGACAGCTTGTTGGACCTTCTACTTAATTTTCTGTCTTTATATTGCGAAGTTCAAATATCTTGAAATTTCTGCTAGAAATTTTAGATAGTAACATCACAAAATTATTTCTTCTAATGTTATATAGTGATTTCCAGAGCATTAAACAAACTAACTTACTGCCCAGATGAATAGCTTTAAACAATTTTCGCAGGTGAATTTTGATAGAAACTACATACTTTTCTTTAGGAATTTAGTGAATAATTCAAAATATAATATTTAAGTCGAGAACAGATTCCCCAAAACAACTAGTAACCAAAACCAAATAATTAAGTAGGACTTCAAAGTATTTTAGCTACAGTAAAAGGGTGAGACACAAGGAATGAACACAGTTCAGGGACCCGGAGGGCAGTAAATTAACTGAAATAGCCCAAATGGATCTAGCAGTTTAAGCACAGCTTTGATTATTGTATTTTTTATGGGTTGCTGGGTTTAAAGTCAATAATTCATTCATCTTTGTTTACTGACTACCTCCAGGCTTATGTTAATCCTCAGTCTGTCTTTTCCTTTTGTCTGCTTTAAATGATAATAGAAATCTGTTTTAAAACATGACAGTTTTTGTCTAGCGTACCTACAAAAACCACCACAGATTGATTTGTCGAGCGAAGCTAAGATCCTTTGAATACTTTAAGTTCCTTTCTTCTTCTGTTGCTCCTTGATGCAATTAGCAACCGAATATGATTTGGGATGAAAAGCAGCAATGTGGAATTCTTCCTTTCACCTTTGCAAATCATTGGCACCCGTGTGTCTGTGTGCATGTATGTGTTTCATAGCATATATCGACCTCCACAAGCTGCAAGACTAATCTTGCAACATCATTTCAAGCTGCTTATTGAACACGGATGCTATGTTACTTTACTATTCTTGTAGGCATCAACACTCTTCTTTTTGGACCTGATTGGCCCCTTCAAGGTTACCGCTGTAATAGTATTAACATGTTTTATCCCTCGGATGAGTCTGTCTAGTGGTTGACAGAATTTACAGTGTCACCTCTCGACGTTTCACACATTGGCCTTCCCTGTAAACATCAAAGCACAGCGATTTGTCACACATTTGCCTGTTCCGCATTAGACACTAATGTGCCAACAGTGTGTGTGTATCGATCAAAACTCCACTCGACAGTATGAGTCATATCAAGAGTTGAGAAGACATCTTGTAAATTATTTTGCTTAGTGGGATGTTTGCATTTTTTTCTACTCTTTTCTTCAGGAGCAGCTAGCTAGGCCTATTTTAGTTTCCTGCTCTGTTGCAATGGAAGTGGACAGAAAATCTATTTGAGTCAGATCCAAAACCAGCTGGCAGCGACACATAACTCCTGTCTTAAGGGAGTCAGATCTAGGTCTTTATTTGGGCTGTTATGTTGTAATCTCTTTAACATTTTGCATAAACAGCTAACAGTGTAGTGATGAATTAACAAAGACAGCTTCACACCTCACTCACTATTTTTCTCTCTTTGACACAGTTTCACAGTGATTATTGACTGAAAATACATTGCTTGGTTTTTGCTTTGGTGACATTGGCTACAATACATCATGACAAGTTCAGTTTCAGACATATATGTATGTTCATGGCACTACTCAGTTTATTTCTCCACCAAACATTTCTCTAAACACTGAATAGTTATTTAACTTTGATTGTGGCAAGAATCCAGGAGCTCATTTTGGATAAGCCTTTTCAAATTGGTCCATCATAATTGGATTTTTCACATGCCACAAAACAAACAAGCCCACAATTCACTCATCGGGTTCTCTGATTCTTGGTTTTGTCAGTTAAATACCAGCTCAAATGCTCTTTTGTGCAAATCTGGCCATCCTGTCAGATAGTTGATTAACAGATATTTATTTGGACCAGTCACATGTAACACCGCCCTAATGAGCATGCCGCCATTTTTCAACAACAGTGACCAGCATTTGATGTCTTTGAAACTGTTAAACAGCCTTTAAATAAAATTACGTACTAAATTAAAATATAATCCAAGAAATCTACTCCTTATTCGAAGTGAAGTGAAAGCCGTAACACATTTGCACATGTACTGAGCAATACTCTAGCTATTTTGAGATTACATTAGCATGTGTCCTGTTCACTGAAATAGCTAGTATCCTTTTCAAATAAATGTTAATTGCCTGCCTCTGGATCATTGAAATTGACAATTCTAACAGTAGCCAGAAGCACACATACCTGAAGGGCATCATTTTAAACTTGAAGTCTTCCCCTACAGGACTATTGGAGTCACTGCTTGGCATCTTGCAAGTTTGTATGTTTAACCAAACCACATATAGGAGAGAAATAATTGTTTCCGACAGCCACCCAACCCACGAATTGAGGATCACTTCAACAACAACTCTGATCCTCGACGCATGTGGCAGGGCATCCAAGCCATCACAGACTACCGGCCAAATAACCCCACCTCCACAGCCAGCGACGTCTCCATCACCGACGGGTTAAACAGGTTCTATGCTTGCTTCGACAGGGACAAAAATGAGCCAGCCATTAAAGCTGAACTCCCCCTGGACCCCCCCCCCCCCCCTCAGCCTATCCACCGCAGATGTGTTGTCTGCACTGAGCAGGGTGAGTGCACGCAAGGCCACAGGTCCTGATGGCGTTCCAATGGTGCGTGCTCAGAGCATGTGCTAGCGAGCTGGCTGAGGTCTTCACTGATATTTTCAACTTGTCACTAGCCCAGACGGTGGTCCCCACGTGCTTCAAGACTGCAACCATTGTGCCAGTGCCGAAGCAGTCAACTACGTCTAGCCTGAATGACTTCCGATCTGTTGCACTCACCCCCACGATCATGAAGTTCTTGAAAAACTAGTGCTGGCCCACCTTAAGTCCTGCCACTTCCCAACACTGGATCCCTACCAGTTTGCCTACCGGTCAAACAGGATGTCATCTCCACAGCTCTACATTCTGCCCTGACCTACCTGGACAAAACCAACACCTATGTGAGAATTCTATTCTAGACTTTCACTCAGCATTGAACACTGTCATACCCTCTAGGCTGGTCAACAAACTCCATGACCTAGGGATCAGCCCCTCTCTTTGCAACTAGACTTTGGACTTGAGGTTAGACAACTTCTCTTTGCAACTAGACTGTGAGGTTAGACAACTTCACCTCCTCCACCCTGATACTGAACACTGGTGTTCCACGAGGCTGCATGCTGAGCCCCCTCCTGTAGTCCTTCTTCACCCACGACTGCGTTCCTGTACACAGCTCCAACATCATCGTCAAGTTCATAGATGACAACATGGTGGTAGGCCTGATTAGTGACAATGACGAGTCAGCCTGCAGGGAGGGGGTCAAGTGCCTGGCAGCATGGTGCGCTGATAACAACCTGGCCCTCAATGCAAAGAAAACCAAAGAGGTCATTGTGGATTACAGGAAATCTAAAGGCTGCAATCACACCCCAGTTCTCATCTATGGCTTTGAAGTGGAGCATGTGTCCAGCTTCAAATTCCTGTGTCCACATCTCCGAGGACCTCTCCTGAGCCCTCAACACCTTAGCCCTGGTCAAAAAGGTGCAGCAGTGCCTGCACTTCTTAAGGAGGCTGAAAAAGGCCCATCTGTCTTCCAAGATCCTTGTGAACCTTTACCGCTGCACAATCGAGAGCAACTGCGCCACAGTGTGGTTTGGAGGCTCTGCTATCCCTGCATTTCAGTTGCACATGCCACCTTGCACCTTCAGCTTGCCTTCATTGCACATTTAGAATTGCCAGTGGACTTGCATTTTTCAGTTGTTACATGTACGTGTCTACCTCAGGAAGCTCATTGCTGCTATCCCTGCATTTCAGTTGCACATGCTACCTTTCTCCTCAAATAGGCCTCGATTGCACATTTAGAATTGCATTTGTACCACACCTATTTATCCCACTTGTAACATACATTAATACTTAATACTGAAAATTATAGCTCTAATTTGGCTGAGGACAGGCCATTTTTCTGGATTTGCAATTTTTTGAACTCCTTTAAACGAAGAAAAAAACATCTGAGAACTTAATGAATGACACATTCCTTCAAAGAAAAACTCACAGAAATCAACCATCTAATCAGTTTTAGACATTTTTGGATTTTACAAGTTTTATTCACTGTAACAATTCCAGGACAGGTAATGTACGTTTCTGGTAGAATGTCCGATAAGTTATTTGTCTCCTCTTTTCTCCTCCCCTCCACTCCTTTTCACTTCATCCCAGATGGCGGTGTTTATAAGCTCTGGATTTATTGTGGCATGGTCTCCCTACGTGGTGCTCAGCTTCTGGAGTATGTTCCATACTAAGGACAGCCTGGCCCCCTTAGTTTCCCTGCTGCCTTGCCTGTTTGCAAAGGGCTCCACCGCCTACAACCCCTTTATCTACTACATCTTCAGACGCTCCTTCAGAAGTGAGGTTTGCCAGCTCCAGGGGATAATCTGCTGCTCTGCTCAACCAGACTCACCTTCGCATGGGGATACTCTAGAGGAGGGCAGGCAGAGTGTAAGGTCTAACGTTCGTCAGAGATTTACGGATGACAAGAGTGGCATGTCGCTGGTGATTAGATTGGGAACTGCTGCACTGGACAGACCGTCTGAGAATGAGCTGACAAGCTCCTGTTAACAATGTTTTGGAAATGGGTCTGTTTGAACAGGGCTGCAACTGGGTCCAAAGTCATTAAGGAGTTAACACTGTGTGTGTACGTGTATGAGTGTATGCATCTCAGCGTGCACACTTGCAGTGCGAGTTGTTCAACCATGTATTTTCACTGTCATACTTGTTAATTCTACCATAGCTGCTAGGTTCTAGACTCAACCTCACAACACCACTAGTGAAGTAGCGGAAGTCTTCTGGGATGCAGACATGAAGAATTATAAAATGTATCAGTATCTTTTGATTAAAAGCCAACTGTTAAATTATTGCTACTTACAGACATTACATATTATAATAATTGTAATAAGGCATTATAAATTAAAAAAAATATACAGTGCCTCTCAAAAGTATTCACCCCAACTTTTACACATTTTATTGTGTTACAACATGAAATCAAAATAAATTTAATTACAAGTTTTTGACTCTGATCAACAAAAGAAGTCTATACTGTCAAAATGAAAAATAAAATCCGCAAATTGTTGAATTACAAATATAAAACAAAAACAATGATTACCTGAATTAACTGAAAAGGTCATTTTAGCCACCTGGTAATTGAAAAGTAATTTCTGCCATGGCACTGTGATCCAGATAGAGAGGTGCAGCGTTCCAATTTGTGGACAGGAGATGAACTGGCTTTGTGTGAGCGTAAAATAATAGTTTTTAGGGTAAAGACATTTTGTGAAAATATAACTGCAGGTTTATTAAAGCCACTGTCTAAAACTACAATGCAAAATTATAATATAATAATCCTTTCAGTGTTACTATGTAACTAAGTTCACTATTTTGTTGAAGCACTGTAGCATTGGTTACTATGGCCATTCTTCCTGTTTTGAGTTGGATATTGTAGCACTAGCAGGCTATTGGGCAGCCTTTTTGTGAACCTCCCATCTTTAGTGTTCTGTGTGTATGTCCCGAATAGTGACATCATTGCATTTGGGTTCAAACCTAAGGTGTACCATTGGCAAGGCCAGAATCCCAGAGCAATAGCTCAACATGATTCAGGTTGGGAGGAAGGCTAGTGAGCCGGGATCTCCTTTTCTCTTTGAGCTCTAGCAACTCCTGTCGAAGGTTGGGAGCCTTCAAGCTCGCTGAGGTAGATAGGAGGGCAAGCATTCCTGTAGGCAAAGAATATATTTGGGGCACATGTCCCCGATCTTTGATTCTCCTGAGCATGACAGAGGGATTACAGTGAGGCATTGTTAGAAATACAGATTTCATATTGAGAAATTGAGGGAAAAGTTGATCAAAAACAGAAACAATATTTAAGAGAGCTGACACTCAATTCACCACCTAGGAAGAGCCTTTGGTAACTAACATTATTCCTATGTTTTATGAATAGCGATTTTGGGGACTGCAAGAAATTCCTCCAAGCAAATCATTTGACCTTTACATCTGAACTTTTTTTGTGTAACAGTTAGTGATTGTAACTTAAATGCCGTTCTGAAAAAAGTATAACGTCTTTAGAACCCCCCCCCAAATCTATATTCAATCTCTCAGCATCTCTCATAAGATTTAGAGACATTACAGTTTTTCTCAGTTGCTTTGGTACATTTCTCAGATCACAACTGAAATTCTCAAAACTACTTGTTCAACCTCCAAATCATCTAGTCACTTGTGCACATCATAAAAGCAATTTCTCATTCTTTTGAAAACAAATTCCAATGCTTTGGTACATTCATGCAAAATCATCACATTTTCTATACTCAGCCACATAGTTAGATGACCCTCCTAGCTGCCATGGATGCAGCATGTGAGGACAACATAGCAGATGCCTGCAGATGCTGGATAAGACATTGGAAGAGATTATTTCCATGCTGCAAGGGGAGATATCTGTTGTGATGTGGATGAGAATCTGTGGCCCGACAGACCCGGGCGTCAGGAGGTGTAGAAAGACAGCGCCCCATACAGCGCTGCATGTACAGTTCTGCCTAAGGGGTGTTTCCTATGTTGAACTTGCTAATTATGTATTTTTTTTTCCTTTTTGCTGTAAAATAGTCTTGTCTTTTTCTTTTCTGTTTCGCAATGACATTGTACTGTAATTTGTTGACAGACCAACAAAAAAAGCATAAATGTGAATCCAGTGTAATCTGTTGCAATCAATATCCCACATACAGTAATATGTAACTTTGTACTGTTGACATTGTGCAGTTTTTCCAATCATTGTCATCAATACCGTAGGCATAGTTTACATCAGAAAATACTTAAAGAGTACATTGTTATATTGACAACATGGCTAAGCATTTTGACTATCTTGTTCGTGAACAATGACACACGGACTTATCATTCTGATGGCACTGTTATGTTCACTGACATAAATATTTACTTTTGAGAGATGGACTAACTAAGGATTTTGAGCAAGTTCCAGGCTTTTGCAACTGATCCATTGTGTGGTGCTGTTTGTACAAATTGTTTCAAGAAATACACTTACTGGTTTGCAAACGTTAAGTAAGACCCGAGAAATGTACCAAAGCGACTGAGTAATACTGTAAAGTCTGAAGTGAACCAAGACAACTGTGAGTTATAATGTGCTTAATACTGGGGAGTAATATAATGCAGTATACTGTAAATGATGGTGGATTTGGGAAAATGTTGTGGGTAGGTAAATTGTTGTTGTATTTTAAATGGTATTGTTTTGAATTTGCAATGTCCTTTGATATGTTTTACCCTGAATTGACCACCTTGCAGAACTTTGTTACTGGCTTTAGAAGTGCAAGTGATATGAAAGACCAAATAATAACTGATATTCTGTAATATTTAACCTGACCAACTTGCACTAATCCCATGCAATATAAAGGCTGATAAACCCCATCTCCCCTCAGTGAATTTGATGAAAACGTTTATTCATTAATTCATTAAAATTGCAGTGAAAAAATTTATGCACTGTTGCTGTATGGTAATTTAACCTTCACAGAAAGAATGCTGGATCAATGGATTACTTAATATCTGTTATTTTAATAACACTTTATACAAACTCACACAAGCTGCAACTTGTGTGGGCTGGTTATTTTCTACAACTAAGAACCGATTAAGTTAGTAACAGAGTTGCTGATCTTCTAAATCAGTATCTGCTGGCTGGTTCACTAGTGCCCCACTCAGGCCGGTATCTACCATTGATGACGCAAGATCAAGTTCTCTATATTTTTTTCTTGGTGTTTTTTTTTACACGTGGAAAGTAGATTAAAACAATAATTTTGTATTAATTCAAGTGAGCAATTAGCAGAAGCAGTTTTTATCTGGGTATAAATGTATCATTTAAATCATACAGGCTATAAATCATTATAGATAATGTTTTTTCAAGAAATCATGTATTCAACTTACATACTTTGAAACTGATTATATTTTTGCTGTAATGGGGAGGGGGTGCTTGTCATGACCTCAGAATTTCTGGAGTGCTAGACTTGCCCTTGGCCTGACTAGTGTCTATAAGTTCCTGTTGAATCAAAGGTCTTCACCAAGAACTTTGGGCATGATTACTATGGGATTAATTGAAGATTAGCCAATGACCAGACAGCAGTCAAGTTCTCCAAGTTGAAATCCGAAATGCAGAGGCAGACAGATTAGTAACGGAATACTGAGACAGTCTTTGTAAATTAAGCTACTTGTTAGCCTGTAATAAGATATGCATATCCTCCATATTTCCTCCACTTTACAGCACTTTACTGAGTTGACACTCCAATGGTGCGGTAAATTGGCTAATACTTTTTTGCCGGACCACGTAAGCAGAGCCGGCCAAGAAGAGCGAATGTCAGTGAGTGAGTGAGGGACGGACAGACGGACCCTTGTTAAATAGCGTAGTAGTTAGAGACACGGACCTGCAACCAATAGGTCCCGTGTTTAAATCTCGTTATGGTCAAAGCAAATTATACATTAGGATTTGTTCTGTTTGGATAAAAACCTCATTAGCTACAACCTTCAGTACTGTAGCTATGTTACAGTAAGCCTAAAATAAAACTGTTCACGGTTATATTGCGACTATTTCTGATGGATATTCGATGTACACTTCCGTGCATGCTTTTTGGGTCAGGATAGACAAAAACTTTGCAGGCTACAACCTTCAGTAGCTACGTTATAGTAAGCCGAAAATAAAACTTCACAGTTATATTATGACAATTTCTGGTGGATTTTTGAAGGATGCATCCGTGCATGGTTTTTGGGTCAGGATAGACAAAAACTTCACTGGCTACAACCTTCAGTAGCTACATTATAGTAAGCCTAAAATAAAACTGTTTATATTGCGACTATTTCTGGTGGATTTTCAAAGTACGCATCCGTGCATGATTTTTGGGGTAATATAGGCTAGATAAAACCCACTTGGGCAGTAAAAGAGTAGGGGTTTCCGTGATTCTCTCATCTTTTTACTTGACAAAAAACAGACCAAGGCAGATTGACAGTTCTTTTGTGTTTCTTCCACTGTTGTCACCTTCTCACCAGCCCATTCCAGCCTTGTGTAGGTCTACAATCTTGTCCCTGACATCCTTGGACAGCTCTTTGGTCTTGGCCATGGTGGAGAGTTTGGAATCTCATTGATAGATTGCTTCTGTGGACAGGTGTCTTTTATACAGGTAACAAGCTGAGATTAGGAGCAGTCTCTTTAATAGTGTGCTCCTAATCTCAGCTCGTTACCTGTATAAAAGACACTTGGGAGCCAGAAATCTTTCTGATTGAGAGGGGATTAAATACTTATTTCATTCATTAAAATGCAAATCAATTAATAACATTTTTTACATGTTTTTCTGAATTTTTTTGTTGTTATTCTGTCTCTCACTTTTCAAATAAACCTACAATTAAAATTATAGACTGATCATTTTTTGTCAGTGGACAAATGTACAAAATCAGCAGGGGATCAAATAATTATTTCCCTCACTGTATATTGATATTTATTGTATCAATGTCATTCACGAATGAAAGAAAAATGAACGTTTTTGTGCCATGAAATAGCTTTGGCTGTGTTAAGTTCATATTCAGTCTTGCTAGCGATTGCTCAAATCTTATGACTATTCCAAGTAGTAAGTTACATACTAGTAAGCCTATTACTGGCTAATAGGCTGCTACAACGGCCAGTGGCAAAAGCCATACATTAATAGATGCTATTTGTGGTGGAGGTAAACTTAATAAGAAAAGTTAGTCAGTTGAACAAAATGCTTAATGGTGTCTAGCGAAATATTCAAACTTGGCATGATGTTAATGTGTGACAAAATGATCTAATGTCTGATGCTATACCGACACTTGGCAAATGTATGGCACCTTGGTGTATTGGTTAAAGACGCAGCCACTCGTGGGAGATCCAGGTTTGAATCCAGTGAGGGCAACAACATTTATCACTTTGTTGGTATTACTTTATTTTTCATTGGCGCTATCACCCCAGGAGATCTGAGTCTGTGTCCACACATGCTACGTGCACACTGTCCGCTCACTCAACATGCAAATCGTCCAATCTCTGGCGAGCTGTCACTGAGCCGAACCTAGCGTGCACACTGCCCGCTCGGGCAGGTCGTGTCATCCTAATTTATGCCAGCGACAACCGGTCAACCAGTATATGGGAAACATCCGTCTCTGCAAATATGAATAAGTATTTAGTATTTGTGTGACTCCACTACTAAAAATGTATTACGACGATGCCAAGTCAATGATTTATCAATGTTCAAATAGCAATTTACTTTGTTTTACGTTATGCATGTATCACTCACTCATGATCCCAACCATCTCTGAAACCTTCCATGCATCCATTTTTTACAATTATATCTCTGTATTAAGCCAGAGAAGCATCATTAATAATGGGGAAACCGGACACCTCAATTATAAGTTTCTCTCTCGTCAATGTTTTTTAGCTAGTGAGTGAGATTTTAGCTAGCGAGTAGAAAAAAGAAGGGGCTTCAAGATGCAAAGAACATCTGCCCTACCATTGGTAGCCGCCGAACTCCGTCGCTGCCCGCTCACTGGAAAATAGCATAAAGTGGAACATTTCTGAACTGTCGCTGTCGTTGGGAGATTTTGTCTCCGAGAGTAGCTCTGCCCGCTGTCGCCATAATTCGCAGGCTCTCGAATTATTTTTCATTCGAAAAATGAAAGAGTGTGACTCTTTTTAGCTCAAGCGAGCGAACAGTGTGTACATAGGGATACAGTGTTAGGACGGCGTCTCCAGGAGGTGGCCTGCGGTGGCAATGGCCACCACTGAAATCTGATTGGCCACTCCAGGTGCCTCCTCAAAAACTCTGCGATCTGATAGGCCGTTACTCAAGTAGATCAACTCAATATTGCAGGCACATTGGCCATTGTGCATCTAAATAAGAGCTGATCTGATATCAGTATTACACCTTCCTCAAGTAGCATTCGGAACGGTTAATCCGATTCCAGTACAGCCACTTTCTAGACACACAGCGTGTCCCTGGATGTTTGGTAGCGACAGCGTCTAAATTTGAAACTGAACTGACCAACAAACACCAGCGAACCGGTCAAACTGAAAACCAGTCAGGTTGTTATGTTTTACTTGACTAGAATGGATAACTTTTCACCTTAACCTTTAGCTGTATCATGTTGTTGTTTTAACTACTGATGATAACCAACGGACCTAAAGTTGACTTTGCAACTCGTTTGGCATGATCATAGTTTTACAGAAATATAACGTGTTGCCTCTCTGGCGCTAATGGTAATGGTACATAAGCAAAGCAATGTTAGCTAGCTAGCTGCAGTACACTAATGTTACTGAGTTACCTCAGGTTAGTTCACCGGCTGTCTAGCTAGTTTTGAGTTGGGCACTGAATAAACCAAGGCAACATTAGCTTGTCTTCACTCAGAAAAAGCCAACCAAGAATACAATACTTTAACAATATTAAATGGTAACCACCACATTCCACACAACAGATGATACAATCTTTCCAGCACAGACTGCTGTGGAATTTGTAGATAAAGCAATGATAACTAAACTTTTCCCATTTTTGTTGTTTAATCTCACTTTTCAAAAGTTTTTACACTAACTTGAAAACAATATCTTAAAGTTCACCTACTGGTGTTCTAAAAATGGATTGCATTTTTGTCTTTAGATGCTTTGAGCAGGAGTTACCAGCAACAGGCAGACGATGAGAATGGGAACCCTTTACCGGGGCACATCAGTTAGGTAGCGACTGTGAAAGGGAGCCTCTTACACCTGGATCTAACCTCAAATCACCCAATGACATATCTAGACCAGATCTTGTTTTTGATAATGCTTGCATTCAATTCTACATAACAAACAAGGAATCTAGTAGTCAAATCACCGAACACATTCTCTATATTCCACCCAACACAACCACTTTCCCTGCAGGTTTTCTAAAGCCTATCCTGGCCTGTACTTTACTAACCTTGATAATGTATTATTTGCAGATGTGTCACAATCCAGAGTATTGGGCCCAGTGCAGCCACATTTAAAGGTATTTCCAAGAACTATGCATGGAAGAGGGCATTCAATGACTCTTGGTACAAATATCATCCATGGCTTGAGTACTCCCAAAGGCAGAACTCACCCATAACTTCTTGTTTTCAAAAGAATGGTGCATACATAAAATCCGAAGTACTTCTCCTGACACGTAGCCTACAATATGCAAATGTTTTAGGCACATGTACTTTCTTTAAGAAAATACAAATAATTCTCTGTAACACTTTATATACATCACCAGTCAAATGTAGACACATTTTCCCAATTGTTTGAGTGGGTGAGTGTGTCCAAACTTTTGACTGGTACTGTATTTATAAATGAAGAATTTCTGGTCAATTACTTTTCTATTGTTTTGTATTTCGATCACATTTAGATTGCCTGACAGCTGTTCCCTACCTAATTCAGTCTGAAAATTATAATATTTGGCTAGATTAAGAGGGTCAGGTAGCCAGGCAGTTTTTAGAACCACATTTGTCATCAATATACGAAGTGGTTGTTTCATGGAAGTTTTTTTATTTGCGGATTGTATTTCAGCTTGCTCTTAGAAACCTAAAAACCTACTGTTGTGCTCAAAAGTATGCATACCCTTGGAGAATTGGTAATATACAGCTCCGGAAAAAATTAAGAGACCACTGCACCTTTTTCTTTCCTTTCCAAAAAAGTTGAAAAGGAAAGTTTTGAGTGAGGAACAGAAGCGTTCAATTTGCAGTAGTCTCTAAATTTTAACCCTTCTGTTTCTCACTCAAAACCTTCCTTTTTGACTTTTTTTGGAAAGGAAAGAAAAATTTGCAGTGGTCTCTTAATTTTTTCCGGAGCTGTATGTACCATTTGTAAAGAAAACATGAGTGAGCATGCAAAATACATCTTTTATTTCTTATGGGATTCATATTCAACTGTAGGTCATAACAGAATGGCACAATCAACAATAGGCCTTGTTGACCCCTCTCCAAACATAGCGCTTATGGTTGTGACCATAAAGCTCTATTTTGGTCTCATCACTCCAAATTACAGTGTGCCAGAAGCTGTGAGGCATATCAAGGTGTTGTCGGGCATATTGTAACCGGGCTTTTTTGTGGCATTGGTGCAGTAAAGGCTTCTTTCTGGCAACTCGACCATGCAGCTCATTTTTATTGTCGTATTGTGCTCCTTGAAACAACCACACTGTCTTTTTCCAGAGCTGCCTGTATTCCTCCTGAGGTTACCTGTGGGTTTTTCTTTGTATCCCGAACAATTCTTCTGGCAGTTTTGACTAAAATCTTTCTTGGTCTATCTGACCTTGTCAAAATTCGGGGATCAAGAGATCCCCGAATTTTCCACTTCTTAATAATTGATTGAACATTACTGACTGGCATTTGCAAGGCTTTGGATATCTTTTTATATCCTTTTCCATGTTTATAAAGTTCCATTACCTTGTTACGCAGGTCTTTTGACAGTTCTTTTCTGCTCCCCATGGCTCAGTATCTAGCCTGCTCAGTGCAACCACATGAGAGCTAACAAACTCATTGACTATTTATAAACAGACACTAATTGCAATTTTAAAAGCTACAGGTGTGCGAAATTTATCTTTAATTGCCATTTTCACCTGTGTGTGTGTCCTTGTGTGTCTGTAACAAGGCCAAACATTAAAGGGTATGTAAACTTTTGATCAGGGCCATTTGGGGGATTTCTGTTTCTCATTATGATTTAAAAAGGTGCCAAACAACTATGTGATAATAAATGGCTTCATATGATCACTATCCTTAAATAAAATAAAAAAATGTTGCATGATCGGTCATACAGCTCTGGAAAAAATTAAGAGACCACTCCTAATTCAGGTCTGGGCTCTGGCTGGGCCATTCCAAAACGTTAATCTTCTTCTAGTGAAGCCATGCTTTTGTGGATTTGGATGTGTGCTTTGGGTCGCTGTCGTGCTGAAAGATGAACTTCCTCTTCATCTTCAGCTTTCTAACGGACGCCTGAAGGTTTTGTGCCAAAATTGCCTGGTATTTGGAACTGTTCATAATTCTCTCCACCCTAACTAAGGCCTTGGTTCCAGCTGAAGAAAAACAGCCCCAAAGCATGATGCTGCCACCACCATGCTTCATTGTGGGTATGGTGTTCTTTGGGTGATGTGCAGTGTTGTTTTTGCGCCAAACATACCTTTTGGAATTATGGCCAAAAAGTTCAACCTTGGTTTCATCAGACCATAACACATTTTCCCACGTGCTTTTGGGGGACTTGATGTTTGTTTTTGCAAACTTCAGCCGGGCTTGGATGTTTTTCTATGTAAGAAAAGGCTTCTGTCTTGCCACCCTACCCCATAGCCTATTCATATGAAGAATATGGGAGATTGTTGTCACATGTAGCACACAGCCAGTACTTGCCAGAAATTCCTGCAGTTCCTTTAATGTTGCTGTAGGCCTCTTGGAAGCCTCCCTGACCAGTTTTCTTCTCGTGTTTTCATCAATTTTGGAGGGACGTCCAGTTCTTGGTAATGTCTCTGTTGTGCCATATTTTCCCCACTTGATGATGACTGTCTTCACTGTGTTCCATGGTATATCTAATGCTTTGGAAATTCTTTTGTACCCTTCTCCTGACTGATATCTTTCAACAATGAGATCCCTCTGATGCTTTGGAAGCTCTCTGCGGACCATAGCTTTTGCTCTGAGATGCAACTGAGAAAATGTCAGGAAAATCCTACTAGAACAGCTGAACTTTATTTGTGATTAATCAGAGTCACTTTAAATGATGGCAGGTGTGTAATGACTTCTATTTAACATGAGTTTGAATGTGATTGGTTAATTCTGAACACAGCCACATCCCCAGTTATAAGAGGGTGTGCACACTTTTGCAACTAGGATATTGTAAAGTTTTTATTTTTCCTTTTTCCCCCTTGAAGATTTCAGTTTGTTTTTCAATTGAATTGTTCACATTATAGGTCACATTAAAAGTGGAAAAAGTTCTGACATGATTTATCTTTCTCTCATTCTTTTACATCACAAAAACCTGGCATTTTAACAGGGGTGTGTAGACTTTTTATATCCACTGTATGTGTTTGAGTAAAATGAACAGTTTTGTTTTATTCTATAAACTACTGACAACATTACTCACAAGTTCCAAATAAAAATATTGTCATTTAGAGTCTTTTTTTGTAAAAAACAACAACTGGTCAAAATACCCAAAAAAATATTGTTTTCAGACCTCAAATAATTTTACTTAGGAAGAGTTCAGAAGTCAATATTTGGTGGAATAACCCTGATTTGTAATCACAGCTTTCATGCGTCTTGGCATGCTCTCCACCAGTCTGTCACATTGCTGTTGGGTGACTTTATGCCATGGTTTTCAATGGGGTTCAGGTCCAGAGATTGGGCTGGCCATGACAGGGTCTTGATCTGGTTGTCCGCCATCCACACCTTGATTGACCTGGCTGTGTGGCATGGAGCATTGTCCTGCTGGAAAAAACAATTCTCAGAGTTGGGGAACATTGTCAGAGCAGAAGGAAGCAGATCTTCTTCCAGGATAACCTTGTACTTGGCTTGAGTCATGTGTCCTTCACAAAAACAAATCTGCCCGATTCCAGCCTTGCTGAAGCATTCCCATATCATCACGATCCTCCACCAAATTTCACAGTGGGTGTGAGACACTGTGGCTTGTAGGCCTCCCCAGGTCTCCGTCCATTAGACGACCAGGTGTTCGGCAAAGCTGAAAATTGGACTCTTCAGAGAAGATGACCTTACTCCATTCCTCTACGGTCCAAATCCTTATGGTCTTTTGCAAACATCAGCCAGACTTCTTTGCTTCTCATTGATGAAGGGCTTTTTTCTAGCTTTGCACGACTTCAGCCCTGCCCCCAGGAGCCTGTTTCGTACCCTCCTCGCCGTGCACTTCACCCCAGCTGCTGTTTGCCATTCTTTTTGTAGGTCACTTGATGTCATCCTACGGTTGTTGAGTGACATTCGAATGTCATCTCGGTCAGTGGACAGTCGTTTTCGCCCTCTGCCAGTCTGTAGCTTTGTTGTCCCCATGTCTGTTGCTTGACTTTGTTCTTATGAACCGCCATCTTTTAAATTTTTTAGGATGGAAGCAACCTGACGCTCACTGTATCTCCTCTGCCAGTAAAGTCAGAATTGATCCCTTCTTTTCCTCACTCAAAGCTTTTCTTTTCAACTCTTTTGTCATGCTGTATATTTTTTTTTTTTAATTGAAATTCCATGAGGTACTACTTGCACTGTTTTTGCCATCCAGCTGGTCCTATTGCAAGAGAATAGTGATCACCACAGCAGTGGTTTTTATACTTTTCCTCGTTAAATTAGATTTGGTTCAGGTAATCACCTAATCAGTACCTCATTAAGTAAAATGAAGTGTGCCTGTGTTGGAATTTAACAGACACTGGAACGTAATGGCTGCCATACGATGCTGATTAAAGAAAAATTAGGAGTGGTCTCTTAATTTTTTCCAGAGCTGTATTTTCAAAATCAATGCCAAAAGTT
>JACXGI010000590.1:45587-73472 GCA_016801175.1 Esox masquinongy
AGATACAGACAAAAGAAGGCAGCATGCCTACATATAGAAGATACAGCAATTATACCTACTACCACGTCATCAAATAAGACTAGAGGTTATGGTAATGCATTTATAAACCGCTTTGATAACTACTGCAGGTGAATTTACATTGCACTGGATTAGTATCTACATTATCACCTCATAAACAGAAAAAAAGCTGTTTACATGAACCATTAGCGGGTCAACTAGCAAATATATGGAGAGGGTGTTTGTTTCTCCCTTTTCCCCCTAGGCCAAAGTTCATCTGGGTATGTCTAGGGGACCGTGTCAGCCTTGGGGTTTGCACTATTTTTAGACCACGGGGGAACAGGGAGCCCTTTGTCACACAGATTTGATTATGACATGCAGTCTTCAATTAATCTGAACAGTATTCTATATGGACAATTGCTGTGAAAGTGTGTTCTGTGCATGATAATATAAATGTTCCATTATTTGTTAGCCTGTTCTTAGATCTGTCTTGGCTCTTGCAGAGTCCATTCATGTTTGACTTTGCAATAAGAGATGTTAATTAACTAGCACACATAGGATAGCACACATAATCTAATCTTTTTTTTTTCAAAAGTGTTGGAGAGGATAAATAACTTTATTAAGGGCATTGACCTCAGATAATTTAAGTACAAACTACATGAATACAACATGAACCGTCTGTTGACAAAGTGCATAGTCTTCATTAATCTGCATCCTTCTACCAATTAAAAAACATTTTTTTATAGTTACTGAGTAAGCTTGCGGTATCTCATTGTGGGATTGTGTTTTTTCTTTGTATCAATGCGGTGAGCAACAGAAGAGAGGAACAAGCAGCAGCAGAAGAATGAAGGCATAGAGAGGAACTGTAAACAAAGGGTTTTTAATCAGCAGAACTTAAGTGTCGTGTGTAATTAAAGAAGTGACAAATGTTGACTGATATTCCTGTGAAGTGAAGGGATGTGCCTTTGTATTTCAATACCTCCCAAGGCATGCACTCTATCCAAACAGTTAGGGAGAGCGTGAGATGGAGGGAGAGAGTGTGTCTGTGTGGGTGAGGGAATAATAGAGAGAGGGTTATGAAAAGGTGCTGGCAATCATGGGAGAACAGAGAAGTTCTTTCTCTGAGACAACAAAACAGAAGTAATGGCCCAGTTAAATGTTCTGTTCTCAAAGTTGCACATTTAACCTTATTACCATTAAAGTACGGCCATAAACATGTTTTCTGTCTAACAATTATTGCACACAAAGAAGTCAAAATGAACTGAAACTGTTTGAAAGAAATTCCTTGCATTTCAGTCTGTCCAAGTAGGATGGAACATTAGGCCAAATTTGTGAAATCACAAAGTTCATCTAATTTTAAAAGGCCAGTGACTGTTCATCCTGGCAAGGGGGTATGTATTGTAGACAATTTCAGCCAGTCAAGTCTGTGTACACATTTAAGACTACACATTTAAGTCAGCTGTAGACGGGAGTCCTAGAAGAAGGGGGCTACATTGGCCAGTACCTCCAGGTATGGATGGGGGAGAGATGGCTGGGAGGATCTCCTTGTCCCATTGCACTTTCAACATCAGAAACATGAGTCATTGTATGGCTGGCCAATTAAACCCATCCTTCTCTTTCTCTACATTTCCCTGACAGCTGCATTGGCTCAGACAAGGTCAGCAAGAACAAGAGATGTGACTAAAGAAGAATACGAGGAAGAATATAAATGAAAAAAGTGAGTGAAAGAGAGGAACAAAATGTGCAGCTGACTCGGGCAAAATCGGAGATGACGTCATGACTGTGAATGGATGGATCCAGTCCCACAACTCCCTCATCCCAAAAAATTTACTCAGTTACGTAAGGATCAGAACTGGAATCACAATCGATGGTAGGTAATCAGACATAATGGTTCATGTCTCTGGGACTCATAATCATGTTGTTTTCCTGTTTTTCGCTGTAAATAAAGAGACAGTTCATCCAAATTACAATATTGTAAGCATGGATTACAGTTACAAAGTATCTTGTCTATAGACAAGACACCAGTGTGTTATTTTGGAATTCAGGTGGCATATACTTTTAAGCCCAATAATGACAGCCCAGATCATGCATGGTCACCCTAAGGCAGGACAGATTAGACTAGAGAGTAATATGAATTTCAGACCTGTGTTGTGAGTTTTAAAAAACTACGTTGCCCTGTAGCCTACATTAACGAGGTTACTGGCTGGGTGTGTTACTAAACAGCAGGCTGACCAACAATGGTATTTTCTCATGGTTGTGATATGTATTGAACCACATGATGAGCACACAGCCATGTAGTTTCCGTAGACAAACAGTGTCAGTAGAAAGGCCTGTATTGAAGAGCTCAGTGATGTTTAATCTTGTAGAGATAACACAGTAGAGATGCCAGCCTGGCATGCACAAATGAGTTTCGCTACCTGGGTCGCAGAAAAGGTAGGAAGAAAAAAAATTGTCAATCACATAGAAATGATGAGACCATTGATAGGATGTAATGGAGTCAATTCACTTGTTGATAAGAGAGAAGAGGAGAGGCCCCAGAATCTTGCTCTGGGAAAACTAATATTTACAATCTGTGGAGCAGATTCGGTCTTGAAGCTTGAAAGGCCTTTATAAATACATTTGATTGATTGATTGATTGAAGACGGGACAGTAAATGAAGGAGAGATTGTGAGTCTTAGGGGCAGTCGGAATTATGCTGACTACAGTGGCTGAGCTTGTTCATTTCGTGGTGTGGGATTTCGATGGCTGGACATCACAGAACTGCTTTGTTTGCATGCAGGAGAGCCTGGAATTTAGGCCAGGAAGGAGCTTATTTGTAAACTTCACTAAATAAAGGATGACTTAGGGCAGACTGTCAAACATTGCTAAAGTAATTAATTTAATTAATTTCTAAATTAAAAAATCTGGGTGTGATATGTTGTCTCATCAATGATGTGACTAGCTATAACACTCACACTTGCCAAAGTGACTGTATTGTTAACACCAGGGGTTAATTCCAGCTAGTTTGTCTGCTAGGCTAGCCCCTGTAGCGAGTCAATTTACTGTTTAGGAAACAGCCAGAAGCTGATATTACGAAAATGAGTTTACCTTGGCTTAGCAGAATTGACTGCTAGTATCTAGGAAGAGTACATTATATTTTTTGTACATTTCAGTAATTTAAAAGGAGCTCTTACCGAGAACTATTGTAGTGAGTTCATACATTTTCGGACTGACCACGTCTATGGGAATAAAACTGAGCTATACATGACTCGTAGTTCAGGAATCTTCTAGTAAAATTTTTGCATATTGCTACAGTAGCTCCACCAATAACTCTGATCTCTAGGTTCAGAAAGTATTGTTTCTGGGTCCAATTGCAATGGTCCCTTTTCTATTTGAGGTTCTCATTGACTGTTATACAGTACCTGTTCGGAACTTCCAAGAAATAGAAGGGAAGATGTTTGATGAAAATTGATTGTCTTCTGTAGCATGATTCTGAAAGTCCATTTGTTGTATGAATGAGAGTCTTTTCAGAGAGTACAATAAAATACTGCTCATTGCTTCTGCTTCACAATACATGTCATTCTTTAAAATGTCAGTAGTGATGTGCACATCAGTTATCAGAAGACATTTTCTTCCCCAATCCGTATTTAGTTTTGTTACTATTATTTTTATTATTATTTATTTATTTATACGAGGAAAAAAACAGCTGAGACCAAGGTCTCGTTTACTGTTGCCCTGTATTACATCAACAAACAATAAAAACATGAATAAGAAAAGGTTTTAAAACTGATATAAAACAATTAAAAACAGCAAGTACAACACACTGTAAAATGTTCAGTCGGACACTTTTTAAAATGTGCTATGGACACAGTATCCTTCAGCCTAACGTCATTCTGCAGATCATTCCAAGTTTGAGGGGCACAAAAGGAGAATGATGTTGTACCTATCTTAGACTTGGTCTGGGGTGCCTTGAAAACTATCCTATCTTGTGATCGTTTTTCAATATCATTTTGGAGGTAAGATAATTTCTGCAGGATGGCCTTATAAACAAACAATAAAAAGTGTCTTGCCCTCCTGGTTTGCAAGGAATTCCAACCAACGGCAGTATATAAAAGACTGTGGAGTGTGTAAAAGCTTGTCCCAGTAATAAAGCGTAAAGCGGTATGATAAACAGAGTCCAGGCTTTTTAAAACAGAAACTGAGGCATGCATGTATAGTATAACACCATGATCTAACACCGACATAAAAGAGGCCTGAAAAATTTCATTTCTATGTCGAGATGACAAGCATGCTTTATTTCTATAAAAGAACCCAATGCTGATCTTTAATTTTTTTACCAACTCATTAATGTTGGTTTTAAAAGAGAGTTTATTCTCTAACCAAATACCAAGATATTCTAAAACCGAATTGTCTAATGTGGTCATTTTAAAAGTATCCGCACCTGTGTTTCCGGGGGCCGGAAACACCATATACTTGGTTTTATTTGCATTCAAAACCAAGCGAAGATCTATAAGGGAATTTTGTAAAGCTTGAAAGTCAGACTGCAAGTGCAAATATGCTTGTGCAGGAGGAGCTCCCACATACAAAACTCTCATCTGCATAGAAGTAAAAATTACATTTTCTTACAAGGTTACAAATATCATTTATATATATATTTATATATATATATATATGGTCCACAGTATTGGACCCAATATCGAACCCTGGGTAACTTCTTTATGAACTGCAATAAATTTAGATTCACACCCACCTGAAACAACCGCTTGAGTCCTGTCACTAAGATAGTTTTGAAACCATAAACAAGTATTCATTTTCATTCCCAATGAAATGAATTTTCCAGCAAGACAGAGTGGTCAATTGTGTCACATGCCTTGGACAGGTCAATAAATAAAGCAACACAACTTAGCTTTGCATCCAAGGCCTTGCAATACCATCTACAAGCAAAATGGTCGCTGTAATAGTGCTGTGCCCTTGTCTAAAACCAGATTGAAATTTGTTCAATATGCCATCATCAGTTAAAAAAGAATGCGTGTTTACTAATACATTTCTGATATGTTTGAAGAATATAAACCGAGCAGGGCTCTTAGATCCATGGACACAGGTTAGCTAGTAGAGCCCAGAGTCCAAACCAAACTGTAACGTTCTGTCTCATGTCTTGTGTGGCTTTCTGGTCTCTGGTGTTTTCTGTTATCTCTATGCTAGTTTTCCTTGTTCAGGAAGTTCACCTGTCCCTCGTTGTTTCATCAGTCGTCACACCTGTTAGTTCTTGTTCTGATTAGGCTGTGTATGTAAGCCCTCTGTTTGTGTCAGTGTTTTGTGAGTTATTGTATGTATTCTTGCCGTTGGTGCCAGCCGTGCTAGGCTCGTTTCAAGTTCCTGCCTAGAAGACAGCTACCTGTCGTGTTTTCTCAGTCCCAGGGTTTCCCTGTAGTCTTTCTTGTTTTGCCTAGTGTTATATTTGTAGTGTTTTTTGTTTTCTGCAGTGTTACATGTCAGTGTTACATGTAGTCATGGTCTTTATCCAGTCCTGTTCTGACAAAGTTCCCTCTGTTAGACGTCTGACACTCAATAAACACTCTGCATTTGGATCCTTGGCTACCGTCTCCTCACCTAGTTCATTACACAAACATGGAGAAGGTGCATTTAGCAGTTATGCTGCACACAACTGGAATAAACTACCAGATCTTAGACGTGCCCCAAACGTAACAATTTTTAAATCCAGGTTAAAAACACTTCTCTTTTCACGCACCTATGACAGAGCTCTTACACTTAACTGCACTGTTTAGCCGTACAGCTTTTAAAGCTCCCTATGTTTTTATCCCGTTTTTATTCTACTTCTATTTTCTTATTCTATGTTTTACTATTATGATGTTGTTTTGATGTTTTCATTTGTGTATTTTTTTTTATGTAATTGCATTGTTAAATGTTTTCTTTTTCTTTGTAAAGCACATTGAATTGCTTCTATGTATGAATTGTGCTATATAAATAAAATTGCTTGCTTGCTACTGACTCCAATATCTTTGCAAGACAAGACAATTTGAAATAGGTTGATAATTATCAAGGACATTAGTGTCTCCACCTTTATGTAGAAGCAGCACATGTGCAGTTTCCAAATCATTGGAATGATCCCAGTTGACAAAGTAAATTAAAAATATGCGTTATTGTCCTTGAGATAAACGGTGCTGCCTTGACCAGCAAGCATGGGTTTAATTCATCAGGACCTGTCGATTTTCCAGCATTTATAGTTATTAAAGCATTGAGCACTTCATTTTCTGAGAACGGTCTTAGGGAAAAATATTGACTATTATCAAAAGTTTTCCGCCGAAATATCCAATTATCACATGAGGTGGTTGTAGAATGTTTTTCAAAGAGGTTGCCTTCTCTAATAAAGTGGATATTAAAGCATCAATGATAGTGTTCTTGTCAGTAATAGAACCAGTCTCCAAGACTAATTGCTTTGGTAAGGAGGTGTGTGAGCTGTTCTTCAATGATTTCACTGTTTTCCAAAATGTTGCTGAATTTCCATTACATTCTAGTAAAGTAGTTAGGTAGTAGTCAGATTTGGCTTTTCTAATACACTTAGTACATATATTTCGTAGTTGCCTAAAGCCTAGCCAGTCAGAGCTTAAATCAGTTTTCCTAGCCTTGGCCCAGGACACATCTCTATTATAAATAGCGTCAGATACATCAGAAGATACATCAGCATTTAACCAGGAATTTGATCTATTCCGTACTCTTGCTCTTTTGAATGGGGCATGCATATCAGCCATAGAATTAAAAGCACTAGTAAAATGCTTCAGGGCAGTCTCTGCATTAATAAAATCACAAATGTAATCTATGTTAGTATGTTCAAGATCTTTTAAAAAGGCTTGTTCATTAAAATGATATATTATTAGATCAGTCACTGGAAAAGGACAAACGTGCTTTTCTACTAAGACATCTTGTAAATTAATTTGACCTCTATTTTTATATTAACTAATTATACACATTTGGCATTGTTTACACGTTTGGCATAGTATTAAATAAAAGTATAAGATAAAATACAACCTGATACAGATATGCTAGAGTATTGCTAGAGAGTTTACGCAGTCACATTCAATTTCATTTCTATCATTCTGAGATACAGAGAGAGGAACTGTCCATTGAAAGCTTTACAACATGGAAATAGGTTTGACCACTTAATTGTGTTATCTCTAGTGATCAATCAGAGGCTGAAATATCAAGGAGATGTGGCTTTGGACATGTTCAGAACCATCAGGGGCGTGTCCAGAACATTTTGACTGTGGTGGCCGAGGTGGGGCACAGACCTCGTTTAGGGGGGCCATAAGACTTTAAACCCTAATATACAGGAGATATTTGATAACCGCTGCATTAAGGTATTCAAGCAGGTCTATTCCAGCAGGTCTATTCAAGCAGGTCTATTCCAGCAGGTCTATTCCGCCTGTTTGTTTTGGAGTATTCAGTCCAAAACCAACAGGCTACGGGACAGCTTCTTTCCACAGGCTGTAAGGCTGCTCAACCCGGGAACACAGTTTTCCTTCCATCCATAGTCCCATGCACACCTGTCACTTTATATCATGCACACCTGTCACTTTTACATTGCACTACGGTTGTATGGTTGTATAGTTAATATGATTGATGTGTGTTTTTGTATTGTGTTATTACTGATTGATTGTGTCATCTTATTTTTTTAAATTATAATTACTGTTACTTTTTAACTTTTAACTGCACTGTCGGGAGTAGGAAAACCAAGCATTTCATTGCCGTAACTTATTGCAAATGACAAATAAACCTTTTGAACTGAAAAAAATGTCAATTTCCCTACTAGTAAGTATTGCTTACATCTCTTTGCAGGTCAGCTTGCATTTTTTTAGATTCATCCTTAGAAATTATGATATTAGCATCAGCAAAGTATTTATTTGTGTCACTTTATTAAATACATGAAAAAACTATAATAATCAAAGTCTAGTCTGCTCATACAGTTGTGCTCATAAGTTTGCATATCCTGGCAGAAATTGTGAAATTTTGGCATTGATTTTGAAAATATGACTGATCATGCAAAAATAACTGTCATGTATTTAAGGATAGTGATCATATGAAGCCATTTATTATCACATAGTTATTTGGCTCCTTTTTAAATCGTAATGGTAACAGAAATCACCTGAATGGCCCTGATCAAAAGTTTACATACCCTTGAATGTTTGGGCTTGTTACAGACACAAGGTGAAATTGCAACCCTAACCCGCTCTTGGACTTTCCAGCACAACAGTGACCCTAAGCACTAGGCCAAGTTGACCCTCCAGTGGTTACAGCACAAAAAGGTGAAGGTTCTGGAGTGGCCATCACAGTCTCCTGACCTTAATATCATTGAGCCACTCTGGGAAGATCTCAAATGTGCGGTTCATGCAAGACGACCAAAGACTTTGCATGACCTGGAGGCATTTTGCCAAGACGAATGGTCAGCTATACCACATGCAGGAATCCGGGGCCTCATAGACAACTATTACATAAGACTGTACATTGTCATTGATGCTAAAGGGGGCAATACACAGTATTAAGAACTAAGGGTATGCAGACTTTTGAACAGGGGTCAGTACATTTTTTTCTTTGTTGCCATGTTTTGTTTTATGATTGTGCCATTCTGTTATGACCTACAGTTGAATTTGAATCCCATAAGAAATAAAAGACGTGTTTTGCCTGCTCACTCATGTTTTCTTTACAAATGGTACATATATTACCAACTCTCCAAGGGTATGCTAAGCACAACTGTATATGTACTGTACATGCATGCATTCACATCTTTGTAAGTATTATTGTATGAATAAGATCAGTAAGAAAATAATAAAATAAGAACATTAAACATTTTTATATTTTGCATTTAATTCTGTTAAAAATACGGTGCATATATTTTAAACATGCTGTGTTATATATTGTGAAATTACAGACAATATTTGTGAATTATATATGTTTTACCCAGACACAATTGGTTGACGACCAGATATGTAAAAAGGTGGGCTTTGACCTCCTGCGGCCACATCTAGCTTTGTGGATGGCTCCATTGCCCAAAGGCCTTTCAAGCAGGCTTGTAATGTAACATTTTTGTTAGAATTCAGAGGCTCACCTTTTGTTAAAAAGTTCAATGAATCAATCACATTTATTTGATAAAGCCCTTTTTACATAAGTAGTCGTCACAAAGTGCTTTTACAGACACCCAGCTTGAACCCCCAAAGAGCAAGCAACAAGAGTTAATGCACAGTGACTAGGAAAAACTCCTTAGTTGGGTCCAAAATGAGGAAGAAACCTATAGAGGAACCAGACTCTAAGGGGTGGCAAGTCCTCTTCAGGCTGTGCCTGCTGAAGATTATAAGAGAACTTGACCTTCTGGTCCAAGCAAGTCAATCAAAACAAGTGGGCTGTGACCAGATTCCTTGAACAGAATCCAAGGACAGTGACAATCGGTTGTTATGACGCTCAACATAATTAGATGGTGGTCCAATATTTCAGGATTATGAGGAAAAACTATGAAGTGTACAATATCCATTCCACAGGACAAATCTGAGTCTGAGGCATGATTGTAGTAATGTGTAGGTCCTGAGACATGTAGAACAAAACCCATCGAGTCAGTTATGGCTTCAAAGGCCTTTTGGAGATGGTCATTGGACTTTTCCATGTGAATATTGAAATCATCAAAATTCAAATATTATCTGCCATGACTAGCAAATTTGATAAGTATTCTAGGTACTCTGTACAGCCCAGGGGGTCCGTAAATAGTAGCTATGAAAAATGATTGAGTAACCTGCATAGCTTTCATGACTCAAACCTCAACAGACAGAAACCCACACATTTGTTTGAGTGACAAGAACATGTTTGCTCTTGCTCAATTTGCACCCCTGAAAAGTAACAAGGTGCAACATACCCGTATCTGGACGAATCAGTTCCCATTTGCACTATGGATCGTTCTGAAGCTCAAAGGAAAAATGCATTATCTGCAACAAACAAAATAATGTTAAGCATTTAATTGACATGAATGGTAAACATTACATTGACTTTGACAACCATAGTCATGATTAATGAAAATCAAAGCCGTCCCAAGACTACATTCGGTGATGAGACAATCCATTTTGACATTTCACACCATGTGGTACAGGCAAATACAGTATTCTGCAATGTTTTCTGAAGACCTGTAGATAGTAGTGTAGCCAGGTCAGCCAGGAAACCCACTACCCTACCTCCACCTGTTCTGTTCTGCGTTCCCTGTGGGGGGGATCGGTACTGCGTACCTTGCTCATTGCCATGGGATTTGCATTAATAATATCAAGGTAATGTTATTGTTGGTAGTATCGTATACACGATCATGATGGCAATGAGTTACCCTAAAGGAGCAAAACCTAATGCCAAGACTTGCATGTACAGGGCTGTGCATAAGTTCTCCAATAAATGCTTAAACTAATACGTGGTGTTTTCTGTTGGTAGATTGAGCACTTTCCTCAAAAATGGTTTCCAAAATGGTTAGCAAGTAAAGAATGTTTTCTAAATCAGCACTAGACAGGATTTGAAAAATCCATATTGTGTTCAGAAACTTTATTGAGAGCAAACAACACCAAAAGCAGGTTTTTAATTCTGAAATAAACAGCTTGAAACACAACATTTGTTTTCTTCCTTTTCCATTACTGCTGCCTGTCCCTGGCACGGTGTAATAGGACATTTGACATTCTTGAATGTTATTTATAAGTGAATGGACATTCACAGCAATGCCCTATTGAAGGAATGCCTTTACACCTATATTGTTTTAAGGCTCATATTACCACAAAGAGCTTTTGGTTCACATCCATTAATTGTTACTGAGGTTTTGTAATTAAAAATGGTTAAAGTGTTACATATTGCACTTATTTTTGCATTGTAGCTTCTGAAAATGTCCAAAATACTGTACACCTTCAGTAACAGTGTAATGATTGTATTTCACTGTCATACTTATCCACCAATGCTGTGATTGAATGTTAAAAATCCAAGCAAGCAATTGGAGGGGAGGAGTGGAAGATTTATTTTGAATAGTCTTGTAATTTACCTTTTTTCACATTGCTGATTTATAAGCAAATTAAAATGATTTACCTTAAATACAGAAATATATAAAGTTCCTTCAGGCGGGGAATGTTACAGCACAACATAATGTTTCAAAACATATCACAAGTATGTGTTTTAAAAATCTGCAAGTGTTCAAATCCATGTAATTTGTGACACATCAGTTTCCACCAGTCACACATACACACATTTGTTGTTCATCATTAAGGGGACTACAAACACTAACCTTCGTTTTTGCCCTAAATATAAACCAAAAGCCTTTTTTCTAGTAGGAAATTTGTTGGGACCAATTTGTCAGGTTTTGTCTTTGTGACTTCTTTATTGTTAGACATTAATGACACCAACATACACTCATGAGCCAAAACATTATGACCAATCACAGGTGAAGCGAATATTGTTGATCATCTCCTAACAAGGGCCCATGTCCAGATCTGGGTAGATTAGGTAGTAAGCGAACAATCAGTTCTCCTAGTCTACTTGTGGAATGGCCACCTACCTAAACATCCTTGCAGACCAAGTGCACCCATTCATGACATTTTATTCCCTGTTGACATGGTATTCCCTGTTGGCAGTGGCCTCTTTCAGCAGGATAACGCGCTCTAGCACACTGCACACATTGTCGGGGAATGGTTTGAGGAACATGATGAAGAGTTCAGGATGTTGCCCAGGCCTCCAAATTCCCCAGATCTCAATCAGATTGAGCATCTGTGGGATGTGCTGAACCAACAAATCCGATCCACAGCAGCTCCACCTGGCAACTTACAGGACATGAAGGATCTGCTGTTAATTTCTTTGTGCCAGATACCACAAGACATCTTCTGGGGTCTTGTAGAGTCCATGCCTTGGCGAGGTCGGCGCTGTTTTGGCGGCATGCAGAGGACCAACAGCATATTAGGCAGGTGGTCATAATGTTTCGGTTCATTAGTGTATACACACATAATTCAATTATGTTTTGAATGAATGTACATTCCTGCTCAGCCCCTGAACTGTATTTGAGTCGAATAGGAAGCATGGATGGAGCTATATTTTGATCCCTTTCTATATGGATCTTCTAGTCAGCTGCTATACCATGGGTAAAGCTTTACTTTCATCTTCCTAACCACATTGCCCTGTGACCTGAAGACTGACGCAAGACAGGGCAGAAGAACACACAAGAAATTGTACAAACACAGACATACATGCACCCATACATGAACACACATTCACACAAGTAGAAACACATACAGACACTTGGACACACTCAGACACCAAAGACAGGGAGAGGACAGGACGGGAAAAAGAACGTGTGGGGTAGGGGGAGACCATGGTTATCATATTTTCTGTGCTGGCTTAAACACTATATTTATTTCTTTATATTTGTCTTTTTATGTGGCATTTAAACAGCAGTCACACTAAATTCCCCAACACTAGTAGCTAGAATGCCATTGAAATGTTAACATGCATTAGAATAATCTGGATTCATTCTTTTACTAATTTAATCATGGCACAAAGGGTACCCCTGTTGTTTCTTTGCAGACAGGCAACTTTTGTGGCTAATGTATTGTGATGTGAACGCACCCCTGCCTGCTGCATCAGTGTTGCACCAACAACCCCAAAATATAAAGCTGTCAGGTTCCAGAAACCTCCCTAGCCTCGCCCCTATGCAGCTGCCTCCCATTGGGACCTCATCAATGGAGGTATATGAAGGCGTATGCAGAGCATCTTGCAGAAAAAAGAGATGCTATTATGGTTTGGGGCAAATTTGCTGCCTCAGGGCCTGGCTTACTTGCCATCTTTGGATCAACCATCATTTCCATATTGTACCAGTTCATTCTTGAGAATGTGAGGCCATCTGTCAAAAAGTTGAAGCTGAAAGACAATGATACAGAACACACAATCCAAGCTACAATAGAATTGCTAAAAAAGATTAAAATGAGGATTATGGAATGGCATTATGGAGTTAAAGCCCTGATCTTAATCCTATCGAAATGTTGTAGAAGCGAGCTATAAATTAAAAAAAAATTATGGCTCGTCACTAAGTTCAAGCAGTACTGTAAAGAAAAGTCCCCCAGACCAAAATGTGGCAGACACATTTCTTTGTTAACTCCCAAAGACCAAAGATTGCAAATCAAATTGAAAATTATCCTTGTAAGAGATTTTAAGAATTAATTTCTAATTCTATTTTTAGAATTTTCAACATTAGCTGAACAAGCATATTGTTAGCTGACGTTTGTAATGTTAGCTAGCTACAGTTACCCAATTAACCAGCTTTGCTTGTTGTTGACACCAAATCATCGGTCTTGCTATGTGGCTTCATCAGGATGGCTACTGAAGTGCCATACCTTATCAATTACTCCATATGCTATGGAGTGCTAGCTACATTACCAGGTTTTATATAAAATGGTTGTGGAAATAATGTAAGCTGATAGCAGCTGTACTACAAATCCTGTTTATTTTGTGAGGTAATTATCTTGCCACCAACAAATTGGCAATCTATAGCTTGCACAGTATTTTTGTGGTATTAATATTTTTGTGCACTTTTTATAATTGATTAATGTGTAACACTAGCTAGTTTGTTAGCTGGCTTGCTACGTGATGCACAGTACGAGCTGAATTCCTGTAACCATTAGCAGAAAGGAGTCCCCTTTCTAGCTATATTTCTTGTAGGTGACACAGCTGAGTGTAGGCAGGACATGAGGCGCAGAGCTAGTAAACATCCTTTTAATTGTACAAACGAACAAGGAGCAGTACAGACCATAAACTGAAGCACAGCAAAACATCACTCTTATTCCAAACAATGACCAACCACCAAGGGAACAACAGGGCAAATTAAATAGGATCCCCAATCAGAGGCAACAGGGAACAGCTGCCTTTGATTGGGGATAATTAACCCACAATGCACATAGAGGTGCCAAGAGGCACCTCTGCAGTCAGGCCTTGACTATGGCCTCCAGGCACACAGAAATGTCTAGAGGCACCCCATCCAGGACCTGACAGTAGGCTACTGTACTGTAAACCTGCCTTTAATATGACCATATTCTTCTTCTTTCTGCCCTCTTTGCACTTCTAGTTAGATGCTAACTGCATTTCATTGTACTGTACTTGTTTAATGACAAAGTTGATTCTAATCTAATAAGGTTAGTTACCTATCTACTGACAATATTCAGACTACCTGAATAAAACATCTAACGTTTAGTTGTCTTTACATTTTGTATACATATACAGTCGTGTGAAAAAATTAGGACACCCCATGAAACATTTCGTGATTTTTGAATATGGACATATCAATCTTCGATCTTCCTTCAAACAATAGCTATAGATAAACGTGATGTAATTTAAACAAAAACAATGAAAATGTGACTGTGTTGTCATTTATTCAACAACAAGAAATGAGCAAAGATGCCACTTTCTGCTGAGGAAGAAGTTAGATCACCCTATCCCCTAATATCTGTTATTGTTTTTCCCACTCCTCCATGCAGACTTGTTTCAGCTGTTTGATGGGTTTCTTGCATGCACAGCCAGAGTTATTTATACAATTATAATACAATGACTAATTATACAATGACTAATTATACAATGACGATCGGGGGGGTCAACGTTTTTTCCAGGGCGTAAAGAGAACCCAGTACAGCGCAGGCACGTGCTTCACTGAACTGAAGCCTTACAATCCTTACAGTATCTTGCTTGTTTAACGCAATGTCTGCAGTCTGTAGATGATGATAAATCCAATCAATTACACCAGGTCATGGGGCATGAACCACACAACAACCTTTGTAGTCAGGGTTCACCAACAAAGTATCATAGAGCAAAACTGGAAGCAAGTCAGACCCACACACACACACTACAACAGCAGACCATCATATCTACTCAAACACAGAACCACACAATACCAGAAACAAAGACAATGTCAATATGCCAAAGATGTGTTACTACCATACAGCATCTAGACTAGTGCCAGACTAAAATCAATGGCATAGACCACCCAATAATCTAAATTTGTCAGCTGACTATTAGACTATATTGAAGGTAAGAAAATAGCTGACAAATTTGGCAGATTTTTGGGTGGTCTATGCCTTGTTTCTGCCTTCAAAATAGCCTAATGCAAATTTAGATTATTGGCAAATGTTTCAGTCTTCAAAAGTATTCTAATGCAAAAGACCATCAATACTAGGGTGGGCTTTCATTAAAAAAAAAACACTGCAATGTTGGGAGTTTGGCAAGCAGCGGAGACGTTCAACTAACGTCTAGGTTAAGAAATGGTATGGTCGACTTTAGGGGTGTCTGTAATTGGTACAAGATTCTTCCAGGTATGAATATGGTAAATATATTTTAAAATTTACGATTACAACTAAGAACGATATAAAAATGTTTTGACTCCACTGACCTGCTGTTTTTGCCTATTTTGGGGGGGCCCAAGTCTTAATTAGGCAGGTCAACCTCCCCCAATCCCCCCTTAATTTGAACCCTGTGCACAGTCCGTTTCAAATCACCCCACAGCAACTCAAAAGGTTTTAGATCCGGGCTTTGAGTCGGCCTTTTCAGAACTCTCCATTTTTTTCTTTTTAGCCATTCCTTGGTGGATTTATTGGAATGTTCTTGGTCATTGTCATGTTGCATGGTCCACATCCACTTCAGCTTCAATTTTCAGACAGATGGTCTCACATTTTCGTCAGGCACCCTCTGATATAATAAAGAATTTCATAGTAGATTCTATGATGGTGAGCTGACCAGGCCCTGCTGCAGCAAAGCAGCCCCAAAGCATGACTTGTACTCCCCATGCTTCACTGTGTGTATGAGGTTCTTGTGCTCAAATGTTGTCTTTGATTTGCACTTAAATAAGACAGGCTCCTCCAAAATTCTGTCTAAAGATGTTCTAATCATTTGCACCTGATGTGGTGCACCTGATTCACATTTTAGGCATTTTCAGTAGTAATAAATGTTGGGGTGTCCTAACTTTGTCCTCACAAGAAAATTGCATTTCTATTAATTACATTTTCCAAATCATTTATACAAGACATTCCTTCAGTTTTATTGTTCTTATACTACCTCCATCTCTCAGAATAGTTAAAATGAAGATCAAATGTCCATATGTTTTTTAATATGTTGGAAAAGATAACGGTTGTCATGAGGTGTCCTATCTTTTTCACTTGAATATAGGTGTGTAGGGTCAGGATAATGTGTCTGTATGTGGAGATGGGGTGTGTGTGTATTAATGGTGGCCAGCCTGGTGATGATAAGGGTGGGGGAGGTGATTTTGCGTTGTGTGCATTGATGTCGGCTGATGTTTTTAAAATACCCCGCCAAATTTCTTGTCTTTGTTGAACCCTGGCAGTTTTGCGTAAACTATGAATGTGACCAACTGTCTGTAATGTACTGTGCTTCATGGGCCTCTATACCTCCAATACACACACAAGCTTATCATCTGCGCAGTGGTATGTAATGTTTATGTCAGATGTATACTATGCAGCAACGCTCCCCAAGCAAGCTACCAGCGTTTGATTTACACATGGGCAACAGAGGTGTTCAGATACCGAGCCCACCCATTTCAACACACTCGCTCACTGACTTGGTTGGGAGTGGTGTCAACTTCACCTAAACGCGCTACTCCGCGCTGTCACTGCGCATCTATAGTTTACAGGATTCTAGTCTGGATACTTGAAGTCAGATGGTTTTGAAAGTAATCCACAATATATTATGTGTCTCTGCGTCTTTTCATCCCAATATCCGTGCATTTTAGCAAAGTTTGAAAACGCATTTTTTTTGTATACCTTTCAGCTGTTGGTTGGATTTGCGGCGTAAAATCTACAACTTAATGCCCCAGATGGATATTTACTCGTCTAAGCTATCACCTGCGGTGGATTTTGCAGCCGGTGCATTGCTGCTAGTAATAGGTAAGCGCGTTTTCTTCAGTCACTAACTTTTAACTAGCTGCGGTTCAAAACCCTACCTATCATGCCTTATTAATACTTTATAAGTTTATAATGTTGTAGTTAATAGTTTATAAGGAGCAGATCATCTAAATTAACCTATATCTTATTTTGCCAACTAGGGACAAACTGGTATTGGTATAAGCCTAGCCTACAATAAATGTTGGTTTGATTATTCAAGAAAAACAGACTTAAATGCATATTGAACTTCTACCATCTTATCCCGTCACAAACCAAATAAGGAAATACTTTTTTTCTAGTGTAACATGGGGTAACTAATAGCTGAAATATTCCGGCCTGAAAGAGCAACGACAAACAAAAGTGAATTAAAGGCTGACGTTTACACACTTTTCCTTAATTAACATGAACCTGTTTGGGTAAAAATATCTTTTTACCTGCATTTTTTTTTTATTTAAGTAGCTTCTGTTGAATAACTGTGAATTGTAGGCTATTTCAAACAAACACTGTGAAAACCATGTTAGAGAGGTTTTTGTATCTCTTGGTGGTCAGTGGACAACAATATTAATTGAGTGTAATTATTGTAAAATGTGTCCCGGACATCCCTTTATTAACCGACACAGACTGCGCCAATCCATCAATTAGTTCTTAGCGTACTCAGCTAATCAACTGAAAAACGTGATTATTAGGCTACTAAGTTTTCATGGAGATATTTTCTGCATATTATTATAATTCAAGTGCCATGACTTAGAGTAGTCTACGCACTGAAACAGTCTTTAATAGGATCATCTCTAGATTTTTTTATAAATGTGTTATACTCTCTTACATTGCTTACGTTTATATTGTAGCACACTGTAATATTCTATATCAGTGTACACTGCTTTAAGGCAGAAATCCTTGCCAGACCTGGTGTTTCGCCTTCTGTGGGTGAGTATGTTCGGCGTGCGCGCAAGACTGTGCATGAATAATGCTTGTTACGACGTCATTGATTGGCTACAACGTCAGTATTCGTCCAGATGTGATCGATTTCTATAGCTAGGTAGGGTAAACTTGAAAAAGTCTACAGTTTAAAATTAAATGAAGGTTACTTTTTAATGTAGGCTGCCCTGAGTTTATTGATTTCTGTTAAATGTCACCTAATACCTTATCAATGGTTTTGTTTAAAAGCGTATTTTTCACACACATGATCAGTATCATTTTTAAAAGCTTATCTTTTTTCTGTATAGGATGTTCACTGGTCACTTGCCCAGCCCAAAGACTACTCAACTTCGCCCACAAGACCTAAAAACTAGTCTAAACATGCACAAAATGTACTTAATTGATAATTACATGTCAGTTGTCATGAGGTGTGTGCATGCTGGCCATTGAAGAATGATGCTTTCTGACATTGTTCCTCAGCCACCTGATATGCCTGCAACACTCTAAACATATTCCTACAGGTCATCTTGACTCACTCACACACTCACTGACTCAATCACTTTCTAAATCCTAAATTAACCCCTTATTCCTCCACACCAGCCTCTGCCCCCGCTGGCGCGTTCATGCACACCTCTGCCATTTGCACAACTTTCCCAATTACAGAGAAAATGATCAAGGGTTTAGAGGCTAATTAGACCCTCCAGTGGCCCTTTCCAGCTTGAGTTCAATAACACAGCCGCCTTGAGTGTAATCCCATCAGGCGCTGTGTCATGTTTGAGCTTTTGCAATTTCACACAAAAATGTGGATCATTATATGATACGTGCATCTGTTTACATCTGATTTCGAGACTTGAAACATATACAAACAAAATACCTCCTAAAATAGACACTCAGTTGTTAATGAGGTTAATGGCTTCTAAAATTATAGAAGGAATTTATATATTTGATTTTAATGCATTTTATTTATTAAATCTGAACTAGGCTGTGAATTTCATCATTCACGTCACCAGCGTGTCTCAAAGATCATGTGTTCATTAAACTCATATCCACTCAGAATATCCACTTTATTAAACTCCTATCCACTCAGAATATCCACTTTATTAAACTCCTATGCACTCCACTTAGAAGTCACCCTATGAGTTTTATCAGCAACATGGAGGGCATTCCGTGCGCAGGGCATCGGGGTTGGTTTGACATTCACGGACTGACTCTTTCAGATCACTTACTGAATCACTGACTCAATGACTCATTTGCTAAATCCCAAATGGGAGCTTCCTTAACTCCACACCACCTTCTGCATCCTTCAGCCTGATCATGCTTGGCTCCACCATTTGCACAAGTGTCCCAACATTGAGGGAGAGAGCAAAAATGATCAAAGGTGAAGGGGCTAATTAGACCCTCCGGGGGTCTTTTCCAGCAAGTTTGCAATGATGCAGTCTACGCTAGCAAAGCGGAATTCCATAATACACCACATTATTTTAGAGCTTGTGCAATATCACATAAAACAATGGTTGGGTGTGTTTAATTATAGGACACATGCATTTGTTTAAGTCTGATGTCAAGACACAAATACAAAACAAAGTACCGCTTACATGACATGTTCAATTGTACTTTTTTTTTTTGAAAGGGATGGAGGGATTTGTGCATTTGAATTTGTATTAATTAAAATTGGACCATGGATTGTATCATTAAAGTCACAAGTGTTTTCTGAAGTTGATGCATATATTAAACCCCTAGTCTGCCTTACTCACAGATAGCCTTAACGCATAACAGTAACAATTCATATAACATTCATATAGTTGTTTCAAGAGCAATGCCACGGTGGCCGCACAGCAATTTAAAAGCCCAGTTATATTTCCTCTAGGACATGTTTTCAATGTAACCCAATTTGGCTTTAAAATAGTGGACATGTGTGTGTTCATACTTCACTATCCTGGTTGAGACTAAAAATCCCCAAACAAGGCTAATAAAACAAAGAATATGTGAACATTTGGGGACATTTTGCTAGTACCCAAAAGGAAGAAAGCAATATTTGATTTGAATACCCCAAAAAGTTAGTTTTGGGGTTAGGCTTACTGGTCTGGGTTAGGAGAAAAAAGATTTTGAAAGTGAATATTTTGTGTCCCCACAATGATAGAGATTTGTAATATGTGTGTCTGTGTGGGTGTGCCCAATTCCACCTGTCTGCATGCTGTTCAAAAGAACAAGAAAATGTCTGGCTAGGATTAGAAAGATGGAATGAAAAATGAGAGAGAGAGAGAGAGAGAGAGAATGGAGGATGAGAACGCTGACAGGGCCTTGAACGTCTGCTCAGTAATCACAGGTAGAAATCAGGCTGAAAATCAATGTATGTTCACGTGTGTGTGACCGTCCATGTCACAGGGAGATTGTTACCTTTCAGTCAGTCTAGATGCATATTTGGGAAGGAAGTCTAATCCATAGATTGATAGAATGTTTAAATCAGGGGAATATTGTTTGGGTTAGCAGAAAGAGGGATTTTGTCCTTTGCATTTTAAGTAAATTCCTTTTCCTCTTGGGCATGAGTTGGAGACAAGCCCTCTTCAGCGGTGTTTGGCAGCTCGGCCCCAACTGAAGTCAGGCACCTTTAACTACTGTCCCTAATGTAATTTAGAGGTGTTTTTTCTTTGACAATCAATCAGTCAATAAAATTTATTTATAAAGCCCTTATTACATCAGCTGTTGTCATAAAGTGCTTTTACAAAACACCCAGCCTTAAACCCCCTCTGTCTAACAGAGTCTGTTAGACAATGTTTTAAGAGATGGCGTGAGGGTAAGGAACTGGTTCCGCCTGTTTCTGTTTCCTGCACAAAGTGTCGGTAAAATCTCTCAATTTAAACATCGTCCCACATATTACAAAGATGAACTAAACATCCTATCAATATCGTAGTATTGAAAAATATTACATTTGTGGTGAACATGTAGCATCTGTAACTACCTTTATGTTAGAGCCCATCCTCTTACCCCGCTTAATAGTCATTGGTTTATGAGGGTACACTTAATGCTCCAGCAGTTTTTCAACCAGTCACATTCATGTAGTCTTGTTTTGTCATGCGGTTACTAATCATCCCTTATTCATAACTTAAGATATGTTTTTTTCTGTTTATGTACACCAATCAGCCATAACATTATGACCACCTGTCTAATATTGTGTAGGTCCCCATTTTGCCGCCAAAACAGCCCTAACTTATATTTCGACACTGGCCTGGGAACGCCTCGGGATCCCCCAGTCAGAGCTGGCAAATGTCGCTCGGGAAAGGGAAGTTTGGGGTCCCCTGCTGGAGCTGCTGCCCCCGCGACCCGATACCGGATAAGCGGATGAAGATGATGATGATGATGATGATGAACAGCCCTAACTTGTGGAGGCATGGACACCACTAGACCTCTGAAGGTGTGTTGTGGTGTCTGGCACCAAGACGTTAGCAGCAGATCGTTTAAGTCATGTAAGTTGCGAGGTGGGGCCTCCATGGATCGGACCTGTTTATCCAGCACATCTCACAGATGCTCAATTGGATTGAGATCTGGGGAATTTGGAGGCCAAGTCAACACCTTGAACTCGTTGTTGTGTTCCTCAAACCATTCCTGAACAATTTTTGCTTTGTGGCAGGCTACATTATCCTGCTGAAAGAGGCCAATTCCATCAGGGAATACCGTTGCTATGAAAGGGTGCACATGGTCTGCAATAATGCTTAGGTAGGTGGTACGTGTCAAAGTAACGTCCAAATGAATGGCAGGACCCAAGGTTTCCCAGCAAAACATTGCCCAAAGCATCACACTGCCTCCACCGGTTTGCCTTTTTCCCATAGTGCATCCTGGTGTCAAGTGTTCTACAGGTAAGCGACGCACACGCACCCGGCCATCCATGTGATGTAAAAGGGAAAGTGATTTATCAGACCAGGCCACCTTCTTCCATTGCTCCGTGGTCCAGTTGTGATGCTCACGTGCCCATTGTAGGCGCTTTCGGCACTGGACAGGGGTGAGCATGGGCACCCTGACTGGTCTGCGGCTACGCAGCCCCATATGCAACAAACTGTGATGCACTGTGTGTTCTGACACCTTTCTATCATACCAGCACTAACTTTTTCAGCAATTTGAGCTACAGTAGCTCATCTGTTGGATCGGACCACACGGGCCAGCCTTTGCTCCCCACATGCATCAATGAGCCTTGGCCATCCATGACCCTGTCGCCGGTTCACCGCTTTTCCTTCCTTGGTCCACTTTTGATAGGTACTGACCACTGCAGACCGGGAACACCCCACAGGGGCTGCAGTTTTGGAGATGCCCTGACCCAGTTGTCTAGTCATCACAATTTGGCCCTTGCCAAAGTTGCTCAGATCCCTATGCTTGCCCATTTTTCCTGCTTCTAACACATCAACTGAACAGAATGTTCACTTGCTGCCTAATATATCCCACCCACTGACAGGTGCCATGATAACGAGATTATCAGTGGTATTCACTTCACCTGTTAGTGGTCATAATGTTAAGGCTGATCGGTGTATAATGTAAGAATTCCTAAATTATACAATATATTAACGGACAATTTTCATATAACAGATCTATTTTCATATAACAGATCTATAACAGATCTTTGAAAATATTTCTTATGTTATCATGTTTACCAGTAAAAACAACGTTTTCCAATTATAATTTCATTTTTACAAGTGAAATCATGCTCTGTCATGAGTTCTTTGAACAACGTCATTTGTTGTTCTACTGCTTTTCAGTAACAAGTCAGAATTACATTAAAGTAGCTGAATTTGTTTTTTTTTAAGCTGTTTAAAGGCCAATAAAACACTTCTCATGTACTGTACCTTATACAGTAGACAGATCGTATTAAGCACGATTAGGCTCCAGTGTTGTAGTATACTTGCAGTAGCTAACAACAGTAGCTATATTTACTTTAAAAAAAGTTGCTACTCTGTGTTTTGTATAATGATTGCCAGCCGCAGATCTCAATACTTAACGTAAACCTACAGTAAGTATTGTACAGTAAGTATTCTAAACCTGCAGTACCCAAAATAAGCTGTATGTCAATTCCTACAGCGGCTTTTTTTTTTTACAATAAGCAAGGCCCCAATCAATATAATTTAGGTACTTATTTGCCGTCTTAGTTCTGATAAAACCTTTGGGATATGCAATTAGTAAATACATTCTTCAATCAGTATTTCAGTGCATTTCCCTAAAATATTGGCAGAAAAATCTGTAAGTGCAGTTTTCACTGTCTCTCAAATGATCTTCATTAGCCTATCCCATTTCTGCGCTCGTTCTGGCCAGTTATGTATGAAACAAATCTCACTGATCTCGAAATCTCTCAAACATGATGCCTCAGGGTTAAATGTCCCTTTAACACAATTCCAATTGAGTTTCCCCAAAATCTCCACAAATGTATTCTCACTGGTATCCAATCGCATATTAATTAAACATAAAGGACATTTTATGAAGTATACATTTGGGTATCTGTTCAGATTTTTTTAAAGCATATAGATGTCAAGTTAACACGTAGTGAATGTGTCTGTATGCTGAGGGATGCACATGAGCTATGGTTATATTTTTAAATATTTTAAAAAAAGCCAATTTTGTCCCTTTAAGTCATGTCTCATAAATATGTTATAGTCTGTGTGGCTGAATCTGGAGGTAGGCACATGCCTTTGAGGGACAACATTGTTGTTATTTTTTTATCCAAAATGATGTGTGCACGGAGGATTGTGCATCCCTAAACAAATTCTGCTCCTGAGGGACTGTGAAGAGCCACCTCCCTTCCTCCTCCTATTCCTAGCTAGTCTGGCGAAAAAAAGTTTAAAGTTTCACAATATAATTGTCATTTCAAATAAACTGGTTCTTCCTGTGTTAACCGGTCAGTTTTGTTCAGAATTGCATCAATCTGCGCATTCTTTCGGGAAGAGGAGGTGTATATGTCACAGTAAACAAAAGTTAGTATTCGCTAACTAGAAAGCAAGTTACCTATTTCGCCGTTGATATTCTCCAAAGGACAGTCAAAGTTTATTTGCTTGAGAGACAAAGGAAAATACTTATGTATCATGTCTTTTTCTGAATACGACCAGGAAGAACACTTTTTCCGGGGGATAGAACTTTACTTGTGCGAACGAGAATACACAGAGGATGAATTGACCAAAATAGAGGCTAGGACAGCAGATGACAATGGAGGAGATGGTGAACCAGTTAATCCCCAACCCTCGCCCAGAATTTCTGGAGGATGGTGGTATAGCTGTGTATCATGCAATCTAATACCAACCAAAACAGAATGCTGTAGTTGCAATGAGTGGGAACTATTGATTCCAATGTTGGAGAACATGAATGACCCTGATGCTGAACTCGTTCCAAGATGTGTGGTTGATCATCCGGATTTCACCCTCACGTTGCTTCTGGAGGTTAAAGTTCACTCCCACCACGATGACATCATTGCCAAAGGACAGAAGCTGTGTTGAGTGGCAATAAGAAATAGTTCACTAGTGCCAGTTTGGATAGACCAAATTCCGCCGGCTGTTTGGTCAGAGTACATTTTAAAAAAATCGATGCTACCGCGACAGATTACTGGCAGGGTTCTTATAGGCTACAACGGCCACGCCTGAAGCTCGGCTGCACTTGACCTTCTGCAAATTTGGGCAGAGTTCTCTGGGAACTAGATTACTTGAAACCTTGCATTATTAAGACTTTTTTTGCATTTTCACTTCAAATACAACTACATTTTTAATTTCACTCGTTACATGTTTATTTTCCCCTGGAAATATTGACTCGACATGTGAGATCGCGTTCCACAGAAATATCATGCACGCGCACACACACACACACACACACACACACAGTGGATATAAAAAGTCTACACACCCCTGTTAAAAAGCCAGGTTTTTGTAAAAGAATGAGACAAAGATAAATCATGTCAGAACCTTTTCCACTTTTCATGTGACCCATAATGTGAACAATTCAATTCAAAAACAATCTGAAATCTTCAAGGGGGAAAAATGAAAAATATAAACCTTACAACAACCTGGTTGCATAAGTGTGCACACCCTCTTATAACTGGGGATGTGGCTGTGTTCAGAATTAACAAATTACACTGAAACTCATGTTAAATAAAAGTCATTACACACCTGCCATCATTTAAAGTGACTCTGATTAATCACAAATAAAGTTCAGCTGTTCTAGTAGGATTTTCCTGACATTTTCTTAGTTGCATCTCAGAGCAAAAGCCATGGTCCGCAGAGAGCTTACAAAGCATCAGAGAGATCTCATTGTTGAAAGATATCAGTCAGGACAAGGGTACAAAAGAATTTCCAAAGCATTAGATATACCATGGAACACAGTGAAGACAGTTATCATCAAGTGGAGAAAATATGGCCCAACAGAGACATTACCAAGAACTGGACGTCCCTCCAAAATCTATGAAAAGACGAGAAGAAAACTGGTCAGGGAGTCTTCCAAGAGGCCTACAGCAACATTAAAGGAACTGCAGGAATTTCTGGCAAGTACTGGCTGTGTGCTACATGTGACAACAATCTCCTGTATTCTTCATATGAATGGGCTAAGGGATAGAGTGGCAAGACAGAAGCCTTTTCTTACAAAGAAAAACATCCAAGCCCGGCTGAAGTTTGCCAAAACAAACATCAAGTCCCCCAAAAGCACGTGGGAATGTGTTATGGTCTGATGAAACCAAGGTTGAACTTTTTGGCCATAATTCCAAAAGGTATGTTTGGCACAAAAACAACACTGCACATCACCCAAAGAACACCATACCCACAGTGAAGCATGGTGGTGGCAGCATCATGCTTTGGGGCTGTTTTTCTTCAGCTGGAACCGGGGCCTTAGTCAGAGTGGAGGGAATTATGAACAGTTCCAAATACCAAGCAATTTTGGCACAAAACCTTCAGGCGTCCGTTAGAAATCTGAAGATTTAGAGGAAGTTTATCTTTCAGCATGACAATGACCCAAAGCACACATCCAAATCCACAAAAGCACGGCTTCACCAGAAGAAGATTAACGTTTTGGAATGGCCCAGCCAGAGCCCAGACCTGAATCCAATTGAACATCTGTGGGGTGATCTGAAGAGGGCTGTGCACAGGAGATGTCCTCGCAATCTGACAGATTTGGAGCGCTTTTGCAAAGAAGAGTGGGCAAATATTGCCACTTCAAGATGTGCCATGCTAATAGACTCCTACCCAAAAAGACTGAGTGCTGTAATAAAATCAAAAGGTGTTTCAACAAAGTATTAGTTTAAGGGTGTGCACACTTATGCAACCAGGTTATTGTGAGTTTTTTATTTTTTATTTTTCCCCTCAAAGATTTCAGTTTGTTTTTCAATTGAATTGTTCATGTTATAGGTCACATTAAAGGTGGAAAAGTTCTGACATGATATGTCTTTGTCTCATTCTTTTACATCACAAGAACCTGGCATTTTAACAGGGGTGTGCAGACTTTTTATGTCCACTGTATTTCTCCCAGAGGTGACTGTCCAGTACATTTTCCTCATCTTACTTCAGGTTTACATCTTGCCTCAGGTTTACATTACCTCAGGTTTACATCTTACCTCAGGTTTACATTACCACAGGTTGACAGATCTTGAGCTGCAGGCACCACCTCAGGCTCTTCAAGCCACGTCCGTCCGTCCATCTCCTCTCTCTCCCTTCTCTCTGGGTATCACAGTGTATGTCCATGCTGATATATGCGGCACTTTTATACACGCAAGAAAATATTCCATAACTGTATGCACTGTTTCAACCTGGCCTGGAGTCTTTATTGTAAAGGTCAAAGAAATAATAATTTTATGATGATTGAGCTCTCATATGACCCATAAAGCAGATATTAATTAATAAAAATTAAACTGGTTGTTTGGATGCTGGTGGCTGATTAACCAGCCATGTTCCAATTGCCAAGCTGTGTTTAAGCAATAATTAAATCACACAAGGTAGTGTGGTACCATGAATACAATCTCAAGTAAGAGGTGTTGTTCACTCTTTTACTTGTGATTGAAATCATCATACAGCAATGACTCACAAGCCTTAGTGTTTTATTAAGGGGTGTAATGACAGAGAAGAGTTTTGACTGGGCAGATGGGGAGCTGCTGTCCCGTAGGTGTGGGACGACCAAGAGCCCAGAGTTGCAAGGGCGAAGGGCTTGGGGGTGATATAAGGCTTGAGAGTTGTCTGAATGTAGAGCCAGATATTGCCAGATACTGAAGACAATGTTTCCACTGTTTAAAGTCACTAAGCTCTTCAGTACGTCCCATTGTACTGCCAAAGTTTGTCTATGTATGTTTATGCATATTTTTGCTTTATATATTTATTAATTCTTACTACGTATATTTTGTGTACCATGTCACAAGCATTTCATTGTGCAGGATGATGCTGTTATTCGGTGCGTTTGATAAACTTGAACTTGGAGATTTCATGGCAATGTACTGGATTTTATGTACCTGTGAGCAGTGGGTGTGGCTGAAACACCTGAACTCAACAATTAGTGGGGGTGTCCACATACTTTTAGCCATACAGTGTGTCAGCCAGGTACACAGAACTGCCAGTCACTAGAAAAGTAGTAGAATGTCATCCACATAGCAATAATAGAAGAGACTATGTGAGGACATTACGCCACCAAGTGAGTTTTATATACAGTGTATACAGACAGAGAGCAAGAGGTGCTAGACCAGAACCCTAGCGGACAGCAGTAGTGTGAACAGATCTTCACTATGTTACCTGATAATAGCTACAATAAATCACCCACCCCCAACTCAACACCCTAGTATTTTGGACCATCTAGAAATTTAATTTTGGCCGCAGTGTCAGCACAATGTCATCCATACCATAAGCCCTGGCCTGCCCAACCTGAATAATCTATCTTAGAAAATAGGGGATGCATGCAGGATCTGACACAAATTAAGATAATAAGGAACTTTAAAACACTGAGAATTTTGAATTACATTTTGATTTTTTACAAATTACTTGATCCTCCCATACTCTCACAGAAATAAAAAATGCAAGCCCAAAAAATGCTGAATTAATGTTACCCTGAGAGAGAATTC
>JACXGI010000590.1:73572-87100 GCA_016801175.1 Esox masquinongy
ACACACACACACACACACACACACACACACACACGTACACACACGTACACACACGTACACACACACATGATACTACTTAGTATTAGGCAGAGGTGTCAAAATTCTTTTAGGTTTTTTCAGTTACAGAAAGAGTCTTACATTCAACATTTAGTTAACTAAAACAAATTATTAGTCTACTAGCTAATGTTTCACTGATTAGCTGTGTGTAGGTGCAGTGACACAAGTATGTATGTGTGGTTTTTCCTTTTATGTGACAATAGGCTATATTACTTTGCAAATAACAGAGTGAAAATAGGATACAAACAAGTACAAGTTAACCTTAAGTGCTTTTGTTGTTATCTGAACATTATTTCATTAACTTGCTTGCACATTACATTTGCTTCCACGTGCTGGAAAGTGCACCCTTCTACTTCTGTCTCTATGAAAGACCCAAACAAATGTCTATGTTTTTCATTGACTGACACAAATTGTTGGCAGATCCCTTTGAGATCAATGAGATCCAGTTTTTCCCTGATGGACATGGCACACTGCAGTGTGGTTTAGGCGCATTTGTGATAATTCTACAACTGTATAGTGCAGTGGCTACTTAATTACACTTTGGCTTTTTGTGAAGAATATCCATCCAGAAAAACACATGTCAAAAATGTTATAAATTGATTTGCATTTTAATGAGTGAAATACGTATTTGATCCCCTCTCAATCAGAAAGATTTCTGGCTCCCAGGTGTCTTTTATACAGGTAACGAGATGAGATTAGGAGCACACTCTTAAAGGGAGTGCTGCTAATCTCAGCTTGTTACCTGTATAAAAGATACCTGTCCATAGAAGCGATCAATCAATCAGATTCCAAACTTTCCACCATGGCCAAGACCAAACAGCTGTCCAAGGATGTCAGGGACAAGATTGTAGACCTACACAAGGCTGGAATGGTATACAAGACCATCGCCAAGCAGCTTGGTGAGAAGGTGACAACAGCTGGTGCGATTATTCGCAAATGGAAGAAACACAAAAGAACTGTCAATCTCCCTCGGTCTGGGGCTCCATGCAAGATCTCACCTTGTGGAGTTGCAATGATCATGAGAATGGTGAGGAATCAGCTCAGAACTACATGGGACGATCTTGTCAATGATCTCAAGGCAGCTGGGACCATAGTCACCAAGAAAACAATTGGCAACACACTACGCCATGAAGGACAGAAATCCTGCAGCACCCGCAAGGTCCCCCTACTCAAGAAAGCACATGTACAGGCCCGTCTGAAGTTTGCCAATGTGAGTGACATCTGAATGATTCAGAGGAGAACTGGGTGAAAGTGTTGTGGTCAGATGAGACCAAAATCGAGCTTTTTGGCATCAACTCAACTCACCTTGTTTGGAGGAGGAGGAATGCTGTCTATGACCCCAAGAACACCATGCCCACCGTCAAACATGGAGGTGGAAACTTTAAGCTTTGGGGGTGTTTTTCTGCTAAGGGGACAGGACAACTTCACCGCATCAAAGGGACGATGGACGGGCCCATGTACCATCAAATCTTGGGTGAGAACCTCCTTCCCTCAGCCAGGGCATTGAAAATGGGTCGTGGATGGGTATTCCAGCATGACAATGACCCAAAACACACGGCCACCAAAAAGACTAATTTCATATTTGACATTGTGAATTAAAAAAATAATTAACAGGGAGAGATTTGGATGGCAAAGTAACATAGTGGTTAGAGCATCTGATCAGTAACTGAAGTTTGCTATATTGAATAACTGAACTGACATGGTGAAACATTGCTCTGTCCCTGAACAAAGTAGTGTCAACAATAATTGCTTCCAGGACTTTGCTGTTAACGAAAGAGTGAAAAAATAACAGATTTTCAGAGAAGTCCCTTGGTGTATCGTCTTACCTCTCATCTATATATAATTATTTTCTTAGTTTCTCCCTTCTACTGTCTTTCTTTCTCCCTCTCTCAGTATACCATTTATTCTTTCCTTCCTCACCCTCTCTTGTTCCCTACTCATATCTCTTTCTCTCTACAGCCGTATTGTCCATTGTGGGAAACCTGCTGGTGCTCATCATGGCCTTTAAGAGGTCGTCTCAAATGAAGCCACCAGAGCTGCTGAGTGTTAACCTGGCGGTAACGGACCTGGGAGCTGCTGTTTTCATGTACCCTCTGTCAGTGGCCTCGGCCTGGAGCCATCGCTGGCTGGGAGGAGACAGCACATGCATATACTACGGTCTGGTGGGCTTCTTCTTTGGCGTGGCCAGCATGATGACCCTGACCGTGATGGCCGTTGTTCGCTTCATAATCTCCCTCAGTCTCCATTCTCCAAGTGAGTGTGTGGGGAAAATGGAGTAGTACTACAGGAATCAATGAGGGGATCATTAGAATGTATGGATGTTTGTGAATCTTTTAAATTTGAATTATTTCATACAAGGTATTGGTAAAATATGCCAAAATAGTAGTTCCCAAATAGTTTGTTAGCTGACACACCGATCAGCCATAACATTATGACCACTGACAGGTGAAGTGAATAACACTGATAACCCCGTCATCATGGCACCTGTCAGTGGGTGGGACATATTAGGCAGCAAGTGAACATTCTGTCCTCAAAGTTGATGTGTTAGAAGAAGGAAAAATGGGCAAGCATAAGGATCTGAGTGACTTTGACATGGGCCAAATTGTGATGGCTAGATGACTGGGTCAGAGCATCTCCAAACTGCAGTGGGGTGTTCCTGGTCTACAGTGGTCAGTACCTATCCAAAGTGGTCCAAGGAAGGAAAAGCGGTGAACCGGCAACAGGATCATGAGCGGCTAAGGCTCACTGATGCACATGGGAAGCGAAGTCTGGCCCGTGTGGTCCGATCCAACAGACGAGCTACTGTAGCTCAAATTGATGAAAAAGTTAATGCTTGTACTGATTGAAAGGTGTCAGAGCACACAGTGCATTGCAGTTTGTTGAGTATGGGGCTGCGTAGCCGCAGACCAGTCAGGGAGCCCATGCTGACCCCTGTCCACTGCCGAAAGCGCTTACAATGGGCACATGAGCATCAGAACTGGACCACGGAGCAATGGAAGAAGGTGGCCTGGTCTGATGAAGCACGTTTCCTTTTACATCACGCGGATGGCCGGGTGCGTGTGTGTTGCTTACCTGGAGAACACATGGCACCAGGATGCATTATGGGATGAAGGCAAGCCAGCGGAGGCAGTGTGATACTTTGGGCAATGTTCTGCTGGGAAACCTTGGGTCCTGCCATTCATGTGGATGTTACTTTGACACGTACCGCCTACCTAAGCATTGTTGCAGACCATGTCCACCCTTTCATGGCAAAGGTATTCCCAGATGTCATTGGCCTCTTTCAGCAGGATAATGCGACCTGCCACAAAGCAAAAATGGTGCAGGAATGGTTTGAAGAACACAACGAATTCAAGGTGTTGACCTGGCCTCTAAATTCCCCAGATCTCAATCCAATCGAGCATCTGTGGGATGTGCTGGACAAACAGGTCTGATCCATTGAGGCCCCACCTTGCAATTTACAGGACTTAAAGGATCTTGGTGCCAGATACCACACCAAAGCACAGCTCAGTTCTCGCCGGACTGAGCAAATTCGTGAGTGGAGCAACAACCGCAGAGAAGTTCTTACAGAAACTACAGTAGTAGCCAACCATTCCTAAAAAACGGCGTAGCTCCCGTCTGGTAGTAGGGTCAGGGAAGGTAGTAATAGCTGAGACCTTGGCATCAACAGGGCGCACCTGACCCTGGCCAACCTTTTTGCCAAGAGAAGTAACAGTGGCTTTCCCAAACTCACACTTTGCCAAGTTCAGGGTATGAGAAGCAGCTGCTAGACGTTCACACACTATCCTTAGTGTATGGACGTGATCTGTCCACTCTGTTGAACAGACCATCAGGTCATCAATGTAGGCACTACTGTTGGGAACTCCCGCTAACACTGTGTTAACCAGCCGTTGGAAGGTGGCTGGTGCATTTCGCATCCCAAAAGCCATGACAGAGTATTGCAGGAAGTTGTCTGGGGTCACAAAGGCTGAGATGTTAGAGGCACGTGGGGTTAACGGCACCTGCCAGTAACCTTTTAGGAGATCTAGCTTGGTTACATGAGTAGCAGCACCAACAGTGTCAATACAGTTGTCCAGTCTGGGCAACGGGTACGAGTCAGGCACTGTGACAGCAATGACCTTTCGATAATCCGTACATAACCTAGATGTGCCATCAGGTTTGGGAACCAGAATGCACGGAGAACTCCATGGACTTGGACTTGGCATAGCCAGGTCATTCTCCAGCAAGTAATATACTTCGTCCTTCATTATCTTCCGTTTGGAAGCGTTGACCTGGTATGCGTGTTGCTTGATAGGGTCAGCGTTTCCAACGTTAATGTCATGCTCTAACACATTTGTGCGTGTAGGAACATCACCAAAAAGACAAGGAAAGCGGTGTAACAGCCTTTCAATGTCATCTGCCTGTCCATTGGTTAAATGACCCAGACTAGACGGAAGAGACAGCAACATTTCTCCTGTTCGGCCTCGAGTCTGGGCGACTCCTGTTCGGCCTCAAGTTCGAGTTTACTCTCCTGGAGAGTCTCTCGCCTGATCTGTGCTCTCTCTTCCGCCTCCACTTGGAGCCGTGTTGAACGGACATCCCTTCTGGCATCACTGCCTGACAGCAGGGAGAGTGGCTCAAAACGGGGCAGTGTGGCTGGAGCCTTGGCCTCGCCCTCGTCCTCAGACATGGATGGGCTTACGGAGTAGCAGCCACATCCCGAACAGGAGCAGCAGGCTCGGGCAGCGGCAACACAAGCACCTGCTCCTCCAACAAAACGCCTAACACAATCTTTCCGACATCTGCTTTACCTAAACTCTTCGGTATGAGAATGGAAAAATGGTCAGCCAGAGCCTGTAGATCCACTCTACGGCATCTATCAAAATCCTCCCACACGGGGTTAGTCAAAAAGGCATCCAAACAAAAGTAGCCATCATAAGCCAGCAACATGAGCCAACAAATACCGAACACTACACCAGCCGATCACACACTCAGCTGCAGAGTTCAACACTGAACTAGACACTTAAACCAATTCGCATGAGTGGCATGGGTATCAATGAGATATCTCGGGTGAGCCCCCATGTTATGTTACGAACCCTGTGGCTCTAGCAGTCTAGGGTGGATGGTACAGAGACCCGTAACATAAAACTCATGCAAATTAGTGTAGTGTAAAGGCACAGTGGGGTTGTGTAAGCCCAATGGCGACTTGCTAAAAAATACTTTTCCCAGGGACACAGGGACAACCAAAACACACAGGTTGAACAGGGACTAAACAGCAAACAATTGACTAGACAACACCAAACAAAACACCACAGCAATACTTAGTCACATGAAACAGGACAAAGTGAGATGTATGTGCTAAACTAAGTGATCTATGAATGAACAAAGTGTCTGTCTATCAAAAAGGGTATGTATCTCAAGATATGTCCATGTGGGGTAAAGCAAAAGAGTCTCTCTGGGAGAACCAACTGACTGGGTTTTTAAACCAGGGATGTGTGATGCGATTGGGTAATGGAAAAAGGAACAGGTGGTGCAATTAGGAGGGGTGTCCACTGATTGGTCCACCTCAGCAGTCAGGCGATGCACTCATGACTGCCAGGTGGGAAACACCAACGAGCACAATCAGGAACATAAAGGACACTTGGGGAAAAACACAAACGCACATACAGGGTACCTGCATGCGTAACACACACCTTCAGAGGTCTAGTAGAGTCCATGCCTCGATGGATCAGGGCGGTTTTGGTGGCAAAAGGGTGACCTACACAATACTAGGCAGGTGGTCATAATGCTATGGCTTTTCGGTGTATATCCAAAGCAACATAAAGTGAGGGTTTACAATTTTTTCGGGTGCAGGATAGGAGCTAAAGGTGTTGCAGTAGCTGGTGCCATGTTTTTACCAATTGAGACATACAGGATGTTCTGTTCTTTCTTGGACTATAACCTTTCAGTCAATACCTGTCTGTGTGTTTATCTTCAGAGGAGAAGATCAGCCGGAGATCTGTAAAACTACTATGTTTGTGGACATGGCTCTGCGCATTGCTCTGGGCCAGTTTCCCTCTTCTAGGGTGGGGCAGATATGGTCCAGAGCCCTTTGGGATATCTTGTACCTTGGCCTGGGGGGAGATGAAGGAAGAAGGATTCTACTTCGTCATCTCCCTCTTCACCCTCAACTTCCTGGGACCCTCCATTGTTATCCTCTTTTGCTACTTTGGAATGGTCGTGAAGCTTTACATTTCCTACAGGTCCCTGGAGAACAACCAACAGGTCTCCAACATCATCAAGATGCACCGCCGTCTACTCACTGTAAGTGGTTTGTTGACTCAGAGCTCAATTCATATTAAGTGGTAAATTAGTTTTAATTATTTCAGATTTTTTTAAGGACTACAGTGTGAACATTTACCAGGCCAATTAACATGTTTGGACATTTCGTTCAATACATTATCATAACTTTATTGAATAAAACAACATAATTCACTACATCTCAATCAAAGAATGGCATGCTGACAGGGACTAGAACACATTTCACTGACTCTTTTCATGTCATTAAATGTGGTTTCAGTAGGTTCATTTTAAAACAAAATAAAATAGTTTCATATTGTAAATATGTCATAAAACATATGTTTCTTTTAACAGAAAAAAGAAAAACAGTACAAAAAATAGAACCAAATCGGTGATAAAAAGGTGTCAACACAAACGAGACGTGTATAAAAAACAATATAATTGAATCATATTTTAACACATTATATACCCACAATATACAAGTATACTCATATAACAAAGGCTACATGACAGTACTGTATGTAAAAGTTATAATGCCAACTATAGTGCTTTGGAAAGTATTCAGTTATTGTGGGTAAAATGTGCAACATTCAGTAATGAGTGCATACATCTCGCACTGGTCCCCAGTAAGAATCAAACATATAAGCTGAACACTCTACAAATCGAGCCAAATGTTGTCTGACTAAACAATACTACATACAGAAAAGGCATAACCTGAAAGTGACGTTAATGAAATAGGTCACCCAAGTTAAAAACCCTGTGTCAAGTCATGGGATGAGATAGTACTTTTGCACATCATTTCCAAATAATTCAGAAGTATCTAGAATTGATTGAAGTTCAACAAATTTACTTATACATAACTGAACATGATGTCCTTTAAATATTTAACATCACTCCCATGAGTTCAGATTTGTGTCACACAAGCTAAAAAGTTGATCATTTGGAAATGTGCCAATCACTACCATGGAAACTAAACAATACCTTGATTGCTGTGATAATCAAGTGATTATGCAATTAGTGAACAAATACAGGTTTGACGATGAACATTTCTGAAATGTTTTTTCTGTTGTAAAACCTTTGACTTTTTACATTCCTCACCATACTGAGAATTGTGATATACTAAAAAGTGTAAGAATATCTGATTACATATCAGGCTTAAGCCTTACTGAAACTACAGTGTAAAACCTTGAAGTTTGATGACAATGCAGTAGAACAGGAAGGATATCACTGACTGCCCCACATTGCCAACAATACATCTGAATGTGTACCCTAAGCCATGCCTCAAGTAGAGTTCAAAATCCCTTTGCTACATGATTGTTTCAAGAGCCCCTCAACTATCCAAAGGTGCAAATATGAATCGTTGATTAGCAGTGGGTTTCTTGTACAGTCTACGGGGTTACTCAATTCAACAATTATTCTAAGAGTGCACAGCTCAGACGTCAAAAAAGTTTCATATTTTATTATAAAAAGAGGACAACAAACAGCTCAATGCTTGCTGTTTTTAACTTCTGTTTCTTTTGTTAATTAATAAAATAGTTTGACTCCATGGTATTGTATGTTTAGCTGGTTTGCTTAGGGAGTTTTCAGCCTGTTTCTCTGGCTGCCCTTTCTCACAGTCATCTCTGCATTTCAGATAGCAGTCCTGATTAGCCTGGGATTCATCGTGGCATGGGCTCCATACGCCTTGGTGAGCCTGTGGTCCGTCTTCAGGGACAGTGAGTTGATCCCCCCAGAGGTGTCCATGCTGCCCTGTCTGTTCGCAAAATCCTCTACAGTCTATAACCCCCTTATCTACTACATCTTCAGCAATACTTTCAAAAGAGAGGTGAAACAGCTGTGTGGTAGAGCCAATGCCTGCCATGCCTCCAACCCAGGGAACAACATCTCGGAAAATGTCATCTACCTGGTGTGTGATGGCAGCCGTTTGGACAAGACGGAGAAGGTCGGTGACAGAGGTAGAAAGGGCCCAGGAAGACAAATCACCCTTTTAGAAGAGTCAGAAGAATAAGAAAGAACTCCAGAACTTCAATAGCCATTAGAAAGGCACTGGAATGCTAATAATGGTAAAAAAAAATGGATTAAAAACTGGTGGGCTAAGATAAGATGAGGTTTTGCTGGGTAATGAATTGAGACAATGTTGAACTTTCATGTTTGTTTAGATTCAGTTGTTCCATAAACGAACTGGGAAACATATCTACAATTTCATTCTTTTCAGAATAAATCAAATGTTATTAGCTTGAAAATAACATTTACATATGGACATGAGTCTTGTATTTGGAATATCATTTACAGGGTAATATATAATACACTCTTTTGATGGGTGAATGAAAATCGTCTTGTTTGCACTACTTTAAAAAGGAATATACAACAAATTAGATCTCTGGACTTTTTACCAAGCCATTTAGATTCAGCTATGGTGGTAGAAAATTGATGTCAGATGGAATCTGAATTGGTGACAGATGTATCTAGTGCCTACTTACAGTATATATCCTGTTTAAAAATCCACTTTCCCATGTCACCGAACCAAGGTCATATGTATTCAAAAACTCTGACTGTCAGGTACTTGTTCAGGCTTTGATTTCTTCAATTTAATGCAATATAATAAATGATGTGTATTATAAGATGCTACTGTAGCATGGGCAGTCAACCAGGTTTTGAGAGAGCTCTGTAGAATTTGGATGTTTTATATTTATACATTTGTGTAATTGAGTTTTGATTAGATATAGTTATTTTGTTGTTTTTATCCACAGTTGCAGGATTGTTGGCAGGGTGGTTTCTTAGAAATGACAGTTTGTGATCACATTTAGACTTGCTAGCCAGTCTCAACATTTCCCTCAAGAGACTGGGAACTTCAGTTTAGGATTTGTTGCTCGCGTTGGGCGGACAGAAAACGAAAGTGAAAAAAAGAGAACTAATCTAATGACTTTGGCCTTCATGGTACAGCGCTAACAATCCATTTTCATTTGCTCGGATACTCTGTCCCAGTGGCCCTTTGTAATACAATAGCCTACATTATATTGGTATTATATTATATTGGGACTTAATGTTGTTTGTTTACGTTGTAGGCCTGCTGTTTGTACACCAGGACAAAGCTAAAAACACGTCTAGAAACAAAACATGAGCTAGCTAATATTATTATGATTTTAAACTCACCATTGCACTAGATTGTGTACTTCTTTAATAGTGATTCTAACTGCTCTCTTTCCAAACAATGATGTTTGGAAAAGATGATATTGACGACAGTTTGTTTTGTCATTCTGTAAAAATGTATCTTAAATTCTCTCTCTGTCCTCCCTCCCCTGTGACCTGAAAACCAATATGTGATCTACTGGCCAGTTCATTAGTAGGTAATGGGAATGGCGTTCTCCTCTCCAAAATAATCGACTTTCATCAAGGATACTCATGTGTCCTTCCATGGAAGAGTTTTGAAATCTGGCACGGCTCCTTTCAATGAGGTTTTGTTTAGTTAAAGAAAAATGTGAAAAAAAGTATATCCTACTTATTGTTGTAGAAATAAAATGTTTTGCGCAACTAACTTAATTTGATTTTATGACTTCGTACATGTATTTTGGGATTCACAACAACTGATATTTACTTTGTAAATTGCGAGTGGAGAAGGCAGGAAAAATATGTTTTGTCACTGGCTTTAAAAATAAAACATGGGATTTATATAGTACTTTTCAATGACCCAAAGTTGGTTAGCATGGGTTACTGGGCCCCCACCTCCATGTGTTAATCCTTTAGTGGTGCTCATATTGAGGAAAGTTCATTTACTGCAAGTTAAGAAGCAAACTGATCAGACAGCACAAGTATCATGTAATTTGATACCCAGACAGAGTCCCCTTCCACTGAGTTAACTGTCATTAAGATGCCATATTAGTTGATTTAGAATATAAAGTTGCAGAGGCTGGTGGGGTCAAGATAGAGAAAGGCCTATAACATCTGGGGTCTAGCTTGTAGAGAGGAATAACAGCAGCTTTCCAATCCTCTGGGAATACTGCTGTTTGTAATGAAAGTTTTAACAGGGAGGTGATAGGGGCTGAGATAGTAAAGGCAGACAGCCTCAGAAAAAAACCCAGATTATACCAAGCTAAATTGAAAGATTGCAGATTAAGGAACTCCTTCCACACTTCGTTCTAGCCTTCAAAGTCCTCCTGTTAGTTGCTACACTACTACCACGAGTAGTGTAGCAACTGTCATTGTCTTAAAAAGGCATTCCCTTAACAGTAGAAGACTGATGGCAACGCTGAAACACTCAATGACTGTAGTGTACTGTAGATTCTAGGTTTGTCTGGTTAGGGTGTTTTGATGTTGTTGACAAGAGGTGTTGATAATGAAGGGGGTGCGGCACACTTGGTGTCTTCCGCTGGTTGGATATCTCCAATTTGAATTATGTTTTACTAAAACATTTCAAATCATAATTTAACAGTACAATCAAATTTTATGGATATTTTTGTGTTAACTTGTAGAGATGGAGTGGTTCAACTAAACATAGAAATGTTGACCAAATTCAGTTGTTATTCACACTTATTTAAAATATTACTTTGCAAATAAAATGGTGGTTCTGAAAATAAAAAAAATGTTACTCAATAATGATAGTTAAGTAATTATTTAAAAGGGAAAAGATGAGATAGAATAAAGGACATTTGAAGTGACTAAAAATGTAAATCTAGATAAATACGTACATTGTTAACGCTTTCAGATCATGTGTATGTCCCTAACGGGGGGAAATATCTCAGGGTCTCTGTGAACAATCCGCCCTACATTTATTAGGATTTAAGTGCTTGAGTTTGACCAATATATTTTTCTGACAGCCCATTACATTTTACTGATGGCATATCTGAAACATTTAAAATATTTTGGAAGAATTTTAAGGTCCAAATGGCACTGCATAGAATGGCCAGATGCTCCTACACAGATGGACTAAAAAGATAGGATAGAGTAAATTTTGTCAATTATAAGTTGATGATTGGCTCTTCCATAACTAGTTTGGGTTCTTATGATAGTATATGATAGTATTGGGTACTGCATATCCAACACATATATTGTTATATAATAGAGACAGCCATAAGACAAAGTTAATTGGTCGAACTACATCCAGCAGTATAATGTAAGAATTTTGAAATTGCAGAAACAAGACTTTATTTCAGTCTGTTTTTCTGATTTGACTGATTCTAAATTGGGGGAACTTTGGTAGAGCTACAATGATGTCCATAATTACAAGAGTAAATAAATATAAAAATCAACAGCAATTTTAAATGCATATTTTCAAATGCCATGAGTTTTTTAATTATGAAATTGTATTCATTAAAATCGATGACATGATGAACGTGCCCGTATCAGCATCCACAATCCTCTTTGCATGGGTTGAGTCAGAGACCACACTGCAATAAAAATAAAAACGTTGACAGTTTTCATTTTTATAAAAAATAAATGACAGTTCACAAATTATCGAGGCCGTTTTCACAGCAAGCATTTGTCTGGAAGCAAAACAACATTTATGCCAACTGTTATAAGACAGTGCTAATTGGTGTGTGATAATCAGCATTGTTAATTATCCTGCATTGTTAAAGGTGAAAAGCTTGTTAATTTAATCAGGAATTTCTGCTGATGTTACATGGTGCTAACAGACAGGAACTAAACAAAACAACCATGGCAGGAGGTGGAAAAGAGCTCTTTACACATACACAGAATCTAAAAGATGGGGGACATACAATATTTCAGTCTTTGGAGTGGGAGATCCTCCTCACATCGTACCAGCATTACTGTTCCTCGGAACTTTACTACCTTGTTGCCTCCTATATCGAGGCAAGCCAATAACAAGTGTCTGAGAGCATCTTGGTTTGTTGACAGCATTATCATCTATTATTTAGTGACCTGGATGTGTCCGAGCAATGACAGCAATGTTTGACACCGCTGGATGGGCAGGGAGAGAAGGGGATTTTATATTCACCCAGAGGACCACAACTGCGACTCTTTCCACCTATCAGTTAGGGAACTGTCGCTTTTCTCTCGCTAGCTACAGTGGATATAAAAAGTCTACACACCCCTGTGAAAATGCCAGGTTTTTGTGATGTAAAAGAATGAAAGATAGATCATGTCAGAACTTTTTCCACTCTTAATCTGACCTATAATGTGAACAATTCAATTGAAAAACAAACTGAAAATAAAAACCTTACAATAACCTGGTTGCATAAGTGCGCACACCCTCTTATAACTGGGGATGTGGCTGTGTTCAGAATTAACGAATTACATTCAAACTCATGTTAAATAGAAGTCATTACACACCTGCCATCATTTAAAGTGACTCTGATTAATCACAAATTAAATTCAGCTGTTCTAGTAGGATTTTCCTGATATTTTCTTAGTTGCATCTCAGAGCAAAAGCCATGGTCCGCAGAGAGCTTCCAAAGCATCAGAGGGATCTCATTGTTGAAAGATATCAGTCAGAACAAGGGTACAAAATTTCCAAAGCATTAGATATACCATGGAACACAGTGAAGACAGTCATCATCAAGTGGAGAACATATGGCACAACAGAGACATTACCAAGAACTGAACGTCCCTCCAAAATTGATGAAAACACGAGAAGAAAACTGGTCAGGGAGGCTTCCAAGAGGCCTACAGCAACATTAAAGGAACTGCAGGAATTTCTGGCAAGTACTGGCTGTGTGCTACATGTGACAACAATCTCCCGTATTCTTCATATGAATGGGCTATGGGGTAGGGTGGCAAGACAGAAGCCTTTTCTTACAAAGAAAAACATCCAAGCCCGGTTGAAGTTTGCAAAAACAAACATCAAGTCCCCTAAAAGCACGTGGGAAAATGTGTTATGGTCTGATGAAACCAAGGTTGAACTTTTTGGCCATAATTCCAAAAGGTATGTTTGGCGCAAAAACAACACTGCACATCACCCAAAGAACACCATACCCACAGTGAAGCATGGTGGTGGCAGCATCATGCTTTGGGGCTGTTTTTCTTAAGCTGGAACCGGGGCCTTAGTCAGGGTGAAGGGAATTATGAACAGTTCCAAATACCAGGTAATTTTGGCACAAAACCTTCACCTTCAGGCATCTTCAGCTGAAGATGAAGAGGAAGTTCACCTTTCAGCACGACAATGACCCAAAGCACACATCCAAATCCACAAAAGCATGGCTTCACCAGAAGAAGATTAACGTTTTGGAATGGCCCAGCCAGAGCCCAGACCTGAATCCAG
>JACXGI010000590.1:87200-127068 GCA_016801175.1 Esox masquinongy
CCTGGCATTTTAACAGGGGTGTGTATCCACATGAGCCTTTTAGACCACTTAAATGTGTCATCTCAATCTGAAATGTACGACATTGCACAACACATATATGTGGGGAAATTGGGTTTATCTGGAGCTTTTCATCACAAGCTTGTGAAGTGTGGGAGTGTTTAGTGTCATCATCACAGATAACAAGGGAAAATTATACGTCTGCTTTTTATGGCAGAATGGCAATGCTTGGCCCAAGACCTGTAAAGGGAAGCAAACAATCCACATGAAGAGGAATCAGTTGTGGAGATGCAGCAACTGGGTCATGGTGTGCTGAACTATTAAAAACCCTTCACCTTCAGACCAGATCGCTCTCTGTGCTCATGTCCTCTCAGACCCTGATGGTTCAATAGAATGGAAAGCATGCTGAGACAACACCCCGGTCTCACACTAGGTGATCACTGTATCGTGACTAAAGCAGTGATCGCAAAACAAGGGTCTATTTGCACCACTCAACTATTTATTGACTCAACCAACTCTTGTTCCTTCTACACCCAGCACTAGCCCTTACCCCTCCCACAACCATTAGCCCTTACCCCTCCCACAACCATTTTTCCAATTCACCTTGTCCTGTTTCCACCCCCATGCTATTTTTACTCACCCGTTTGTCATTTCAGTAATTTAGCCAACACTTGTGTCAATAGCTAGTAACAGCAGGATTCCTGTGGGGTAAGGTCATACTCTGCAATTGTGCTGAGCACGAACCTGCTGGAGTGAGCCCCAACCCTGATATTTGCGGAGAATGACGGGGGGTTGGCCAGCATCACGTCAACTTTCTTGGAACTCTGTGAGGGGGACACCTAGGTGTCAGAAGTGGGAAAAGGAAAAAAAGTACTTTCATTCTGATATCAATGATGAGACCATAAGGTCTCATAAGGATATAATAGAGCAAAGTCACTTAAAGTAGAGGGCCTAGAACTGAGCCTTGGGGGACACCAGTAGACAGAGCATGTGGGGCAGACACATATCCTCTCCATGTCACTCGGTAGGAGCAGCCTGCTAGGTAGGATGCAATCTAAGAGGATGTAGAGACTGAGACGCCCAGGCCTGAGAGGGTGGAGAAGAAGATCTGATGGTCCAGGATAAGAACAAAGGAGAGTTAGTTCGAACACCGTAAAGAGCCTTTGTGACATAGAGAGAAGTCTTGGTTAAGCGACCTGCCTTGTTGGGGAGATTGCTCTGAAAGAAAATAATGGGAGAGTTGGTCAGCTCAATCGTTTTGGATAGGAAAGGCGGAAGGGATACCTGTGTGTAGAATTTCAGAGGCATCAAGTCTTGGATACTTGAGAAAGGGAGGGAGTGACTCTGGCCATCTTGATGTCAGAGGAAACAGAGCCAGGAGTCAGGGATGAGGTAGGTGAGGAATGGGAGAAGGTCTCCAGAGATGGTCTGAAGAAGAGATGAAGAAATAGGGTTGAAGAAGTAGACTGTCGGGTGCCTGGACTTCACTAGTTGCAGTATTTAATTGAGAAGGTGGTAAAGCATTTTGATGAGGTTAGAAGAAGAAGCTTGAGAACTGGAGTGGTTAAAAGTGGCTTTAGCACTCACACCTCACTCAGCAATCGACAAAGGGCATAAAATTCTTAATTCATCATGCTCAGTGATCACTAACACATCAGGGCAAAGCATTGAGGTGCCACCAAGACTGCATGCATGGTTGTAATGTTTTTCATCAGATACATCTTATCAGCAAAAGGCAATACATTAGACAAATTGTTCCTATTAACTCAATTTAAACATTTTAAAGAAAATAATAGTACATCCTCACAAAAATTTCAACAAAAAACATGCTACTGTACGTGCTTGGGCAGGAGACAAATTTGGACCAGGGTATATGGTATTTCGACACCATGGGCATGAGTAGGGCTAATTAATGGATTCAAGACATTTATAGATCTTAGATTCTCCATCTGTCAGTGTCAAAGTATCCTGTCATTTCAATCCTTTGAGTATTATTAAAAGGATCAGTATCCAGCAATGTAAAATTGCATGAAATAATTTAATCCACAGGCATGTGTGCAAATTCTGAAAGTTCAACTGTGCAATCCTGCAAATTTGATGCATTATTGTCAGGAATTCCAGTACCCCAACTCACCCCTTTGTGCGATTCACAAATTAAGCACGGATTTTCATTATTATTTTGGGTATAGGGGAGCATAACTTGTTTTCAAGTGGTCAGGGAGGTGTGACATGAAAATGTTTTTAGCTGAAGGGAAGGGCAATCCATTTTCATTTCAGACAGATCCAACTTCCTCCAGGTACCCAAAATTATAAAATAATGTACACTCCCTAAGATACTGAAAATACATAATATCAATTTATATCAACATTTTGTATTGGGACAGAATTTATTTTTGCACTTAGTTCATGGAATTTGGTGCTATTTCTCAAAGGCAGAGGAGACATGAACTACTGTAGCTTCAAAATCCCAGCATGATGCACTTTTCTGAGGCCTCTTTCATATCAGTGTTCTGGCTCCTTGGGTGCTTATCGCCATACATATCCATAAAAACAATGACAATGTTCTGCTTAAGTGAAAGCACTATTACTAATCACCTGTGTGTCTGCATGGTCTATTAGATATTGAAATGACCATTGCCTTACGTATTGACTCTGTCTGCAATTTTCAGCCAGGCTGCATCTCTGGCTTTTCAAGTGGTGGATTTTTCCCTAGTTATTAAGTCCCTTAAGCATCTCCATGGCTCATGTCTCACCTTCCCAGTCAGCCAGCCACCTAGAAGAGCCAGATTTATCATGCGAAGCCAGATCAATACTAAGTCAGCATCTAAAAGGGTGGCATCAAATGCATAGTATTAGGAATATTGACTGTTTTAGGTTGAAAGGTTTCCTAAAGAATGCAGCTGCCACTTTGTTAATGGATGCCATTTTCTAGAGCACACTAGTGTCACATTCTACACTCTTTCTGCAGGCTCCCTTGAAAACACGCTCAAAACATGCATCTGATTAAATTGGAGAGAAAGTGTGTGCATGTGTGGGTGTGTGTGGGTGAGAGTGAAGAGAGACAGATAAGAGATCCTCAGTTTAGATACACACTTGTAATTTCATACATTCCCAGTTTCTGTGAAGCTCAGGGCAAAATCACATGTAGAAAATCACACTTCTCTTTGATAAACTGACTCCCAACAGGACTTAGTGATATAGACAAAAACATGGAGGTCATCTTAGGGCACAACAAACAATGTTTTATGCTACGGTGGGCCAGTCCCAAAATAATACCAAGCGCACAAGGTAATAAAAGGACCTGGTATAAGCAATATTCTAGTGCCTCAATTTTGACATATCCCACTGCAAACTGTCAAAAACTAATCTCAAGTACCTGACAACGCTATTATCTAATCAATGCAATATTTACATTCCCCCCATGTTTAGTAATTCTTTCCTTAAAAAGCTTCACCTAACAAAATATCTGGTACTTAATTTCTCCAATGTTGCCCGTTTGTCTATATAATGCATCTTGAGGGTTCACAAAAAATTAAATGATATTTTTCCCAAACACTCTCAAAACGACAAAGTATGCTTACCTGGCAAAAGTATGCACATCATTTCTATCTATTATTTGTTATTTGTATGACAGAGGAGAAGCAGCAGACTACAGATTTATCTAAAATGGTACATTCCTCTTTTGGTAGATGGGTAGTTTAAGGGTCAGATGTGCTTTTAAAGGAGTTCTTTACACTTCAAAAATTCAACAAAAAAAGTAACTATAATTTGTGGTAAAAAAAGGTATTCTGATGTCATTTAATAATTGACATGGACGTACAACATCACATTTTATTTTGTAAAACAGTTAACTTACAACATAATTTAAAAATCATTTAAACAGAATTCTGGAAAACCTAACATTTTATAGGGCCCTCTTAAAAGTGGTTGTAAATCTGTATTGTAACAGCAATGTTGTCAAGTTCAGTATTTGGTCTTGTACAATATAGACCTAGGGTAAAGCCACATTGTTTAGGTAGATCTCGTGCCCAAAGTGGTTGGAGACCGCTGAAGGAATCCTTAAGGCTAGGTTTTGTTTCTGGATGGCTTTGACTGTGGATAGGTATGTAAGGACAGTGAGAAAGAAAGAGCTGTTGAGCTTTCTTTTGTTGAGAGCAGAGATAAGAACCGGACAGCCGGATATGAAATACTGCTCCATAGCATTCAACTCTTATTCCCAGACAAATTGTTGGAAGGTCTTGCTGATTTAAAAAAAAAAAAAAAAAAGATAATACAAAGATTCCACATAAGGCAAAAGAGAATGTGATAGCCCACTATGTATTAAGAATGTAGTATGTATGTAGTATTGTCTGATCTGTTCTTACTGATGTAACCAACTGACATAATCAGAATCAGGCAAATCTCAAACCCACTGCAAAATAACGAGTAACTTACATTTTGGTTCGAAGCTGGTCTTGCACATCTCAAGTTAGGACTTGCACTGGTGTAATTTATCCATGCATTGAAATTAGTAATTACTATTTGCCAGACAGCAAGTTCAGGAATTAAAAGGTTCGATTGTGAGAGTATCGACTTATCGACCAAATGACATACCCATTGCCAGGTTGTTAAAGAGTACGTGTTATGCTACAGACTTATACAACCTACCTGGATAAATACATTTAAAAAGGTTTCTTCATGAGACTACAGTGCAAGTGTACAGCGAGAATGTGAAGTTCATAACAGCCAGCAGAATCAATAAGTGATCAAAATACGTCTTGTTAAACATTTTTATCTAATTGATTAGACTGAATATATCTTCTGAAAAATCTCAAGCTGTTCCATCAAACAAATCCCAGAGTAATAGTTCAGTGACCTCGGATGATACGATCCCCTTCAAAAAGTCCAATCTCCTTGTTCTATGATAACCTTTGCAGAGATCACACTATGATGTCTTTCATGGTGTTATCTGTCTTTCAGTACATCTCTCAGAAAGATCCCATTGTGTACACACACTGAGCCGAAGTAGACTACAGTACTGAGTTACATTGTCAGACGCCGGTCTACATGCTCTGGAGGTTCTTGTCCAAGCTCTTCTCAATGTTGTCGATAACCTCTACAGCAGCCTGGGGGATTCTGGTCCCGGGGCCAAAGATACAGCACACACCACTCTGGTACAGGAACTCATAGTCCTGAGGAAAAAACATAAAGAGTTATATACTGTAGAAGATACAGCACACAGCACTCTGGTTTAGAAACATGGCCCGGCAGCACCATGGGATCTCATACAGTCTCTCTTGGACCAAAGAGGAGTGAGGATTGAGTGTAATTTTATTTTTGAATATATCATGCAGGGACAGTCAAACATTTACCCAAACTAGATCTTCCTTATAACCAGCATATAGCCAATGGGTGAGTGCACCCAAAAAAAACCTATTTGTATCTTTATAGAGAAGAGCTATATAGCAAAGCGTCTTAATTGAAGAAAGGCTCTTCATTAATAAAATATTTGCTATGTTTCGCTAATGTCTATACATTAGCATGGCTTCAGATACTGTAAGGCTTGACAACAAGTTAAAGGAGATCAGTGTCAATCATTGCTAGAAACGAAAGTGCCAGTTTCTCATTCTTGTTGTTGGCATTTAAACGCACAAACAAGGTTTCCAGATAAGCTGTCTCTGAATACATGAAGGAATGGAATCCCCTCTCTCACAGGATATGCCTGCATGCGTCTCGTGTGTTTGTTTGTGCATGTCAAGGAAACAAGCGGGGGAGCTATAGATTTTTATGTAAATTCCTATCTGCACTGTTTGGACACCCCCCACATCCCCCACTTCTCCGTAATGGCATCCACTGGCACCCTGCAGAAGCCCAGCGAGGTGTTAACTACAAGACTCAACCACACATGTGCATGCGCATAATAAGACAGTCACAATAATTAGAGATCAGGCTGGATCACTCCTTATTTCGCTCTACAGGCCTGGCAGTAATTGGCCTAGGTGAGCACCATTCTGTGTGTGTGTGTGTGTGTGTGTGTGTGTGTGTGTGTGTGTGTCATCAATGCGTCTAACTTGTTTATAGAGCATCAAATGAACTGAAATACTCTAGGAATGTATTCAGACCCCTTCACTTTCTCCATATTTTTGGTGTTATTGACAATTTATAATTGATTAAAATATATATTTTTGCCATCAAACTACATACAATATCCCATTATAACAAAGTGAAAACACATTTTTAGAGGTTTGTGTCAATTTACTGAAAATGAAAAACTGAAATATTTAACATGCATACGTATTCAGACCCTTTGCCACGATACTTCAAATGCATTAACATTGAGATGCCTATATAACGTGGAGTCCACCTGAGGCAAATTTAGTTGATTGGACATGATTTAAAAAGGCCCACGCCTGTTTCTAAAATGTCTCACACTTGTATGTCACAGTATATGTTGTGAATGAGCCACCAGGTCCCTTGGGAAGCCACCATGTAAAGGCCACTGGGCTCAATTACTTAATACATGCAACAAAACAGACGATATCCCTTCATGTACCCTTTGTCAAGCTGGGATGAAGAAAAAGATCTATATAGCCACGTACTGCTAAAGCCTTTAATTAAAGCTGAGTGGTAACCCAAAGCCTTAAATCTGGGTTCACTACTGAGAAGAGACAATGGTTTGCCCCAGGCCTTTATTCTGAAGATAGACAATACAGGTTTTCCTCATGGGGCTCATTAATTTAGCGTTGCAGTCTGATTACATGGCATACAGGACGGTATGTCTTGACAGACACAAGGAAACCTTGTTCAAAGGGCGGTACAAACATAATGTTCCATAACTGTAGATGGATCGCGAATGACTGTACGCCTTGAACAAACATGTGCTTTTGGAAAGTTGTGCAGAACAGCAATTCATTCATTTATATTTTCAGTGTACTCTAAACCAAGTAGACATTCGATTGAAGAAATTACTTTGAGAATATTTAAGTGGAAAGCTACAATGTAAAGGAAAGCAGCTCACTTTTCTGTGTGAAAGATTAGTTACAATTTTGTAATTGAACAAGTATAGTACAAGGAAATGTAGTTAGCATCTAACCAGAAGTGCAAATTGAAGAGGACAGGAAATTTACAAGTATTAAGTATAATGTATGTTACAAGTGAGAAACTAATAGTTGTGCGATGAGGCAAATGCAAGTAGCAATGGCAATTCTAACTGTGCAATCGAGGCAAATTGGAGGTGTAAGTTAGCATGTGCAACTGAAATGCAGGGTTAGCAGCAATGAGGAATGAAAGAATAACCATTGCTACAAAAACACCTGTTGGTTTGTAATTCCCCACAAGCTGACTGTGCTTTACAATGTCTAAAACATTCTGCTCCGCTGTGAAGAGAGACTAAACCTGTTTGCTTTCCGATTTGAAGGGAGAAAGATTGTTTGTATAGTTAACACTGTTATGGTTTTATACAATGCAAGATAATAGAAAGGGAGTTTAGAAGAGTGGATGGCTGTTGTAAAGGGCCTTCAGGAAAATGTTCAGTCCCCTTCACTTCCTTCATCTTGTGTTGCGTGTTAGTCTTCATTTATAACTGATTAAAAAACGTTGCCATCAATCCACACATATTACCCTATGATACGTTTTTAGAATATAGCACTATATAAAGAATTTGAGCAAATTTATTGATATGAAAAGATAAAAAACCTCATGTACATTGGATTTTGGAGTGCCCTTTGCCATGGCACTCCAAGATTGAGCTCAGATGCATCCTGTGTCCCTTGATCATCTTTGAAATAATTTAGGAAAGCACACGTGTCTATAAGGTTTCACGCTTCACAGTGCATGTCAGAGAAAAAAGCATGTCATTAAATCCGAGGAACTCTCCGATATAGAATATAACCTTGTAGATTGAATTCTGTTGAGATATAGATCTGAACAGATTTGTATAACAGGGAAGGTTACACAAAAAATGTGAAACATGGTTTGTTCCCAGGAGGACAGTGGGCTCATTGTGAAATTTAAGAAGTTCAGAACCCCCAAGACTCTTCCTAGAGCTGGCTGTTCAGGCAAACTAAGTAACCAGGCAAGAATGGCCTTGGTTATGGAGGTGACTAAAAACCGAATAGCCACTAACAGAGCTTCAGTGTGTCTTCGCAGCAATGGGATAAACTGCTAGAAAGACAAAAATGCAACACTCTGGAGAGGCCCATCCAAATCCTCAGTGTGCAACGCCGGTTAAAGCAAGGGAGGCAATTATTGGTAATCAGAAAGTGCCTACAAGGAAGAGATAAACTGAGCAATAGTAAGAAAGATTTTTAGGGCATATCTCCCTACAAGCAAAACATTTAGCGTAACTGAGTTGCGATGGCGAATAAGTCAAAACAATTGTGGTTAGGTAAAGGTTAGAGGCTACCTGAGGTGGGATGACCCCTCCACAGATGACCAGGATGTCAGGGCGTTTGAGGTTGCGCAGCTCCTTGATGAGCTCTGGGACCAGGGTCTTATGTCCTGCGGCCAACGTGCTGACCCCAACACAATGTACGTCTGCATCCACTGCCTGCTGGGCCACCTCCAGGGGGGTCTGTTGAGGAAGAAAGGAGGGAAATAAAGCAGTATTAAAACAGTTCTCATTTTAATCACACAGTTTTACTTAAGCACAAGATTCATCATTCACAATTCTATCCTTATTACATCACAATAAAACACATTTAAAATGTCAGAATCAGTCCAGGAAATGTCTATTAAATTGCGATAACAAGGGCAAAACACAGAATAAAGTAATTAACTGTTATTTCATGTTACAAAATTAACTGCTGTTTAACGCCCTAGTGGCGTCCAATTGTAAAGGCTAATATTACCCATTTTAATGGGGTCTGGTACACAAAAGGAAAACAAGACAGAGAAGAGACAGTCACAAGACAATTGTGGAGATCATCATCCCTAAGGAATGTTATTGCTTGGCAATATTCATGCTTTATTAAAAATAGAGACATTGTGACCACAGTTAAGACAGTGACCACTGTTTTAACTTAGTTTTAACAGTGGTCAAGTTGTCTTCTCTGGCTATTTCACAAAGCGGGCATACCAGGGTGTCCTACAACAAAAATCTAAGGACAAAATGCATTATACATAATTCTAGCAGGTATTGGCCTAATTGGTATCAACCTGTATAGCCACTTGTCCATCAGATCAGGAGGTGACGGAAAAAATTGTGTTATTTAAATATTTTTTCAGGCATGTACAACTTACTAAAAGAGACAGTTGGGAAAGATAGAGAATAAAGTTATTTGGAAGTGCAGTGAGCCAGATTCAACAACAGTGAAGTGAACATAATGAAGTGATCAAAGTTGCCATGCATATAGGCACTAGTTATTAGTGTGCGCGTGTGTACGTGTGCTACTCGACAAAAGCCACTCAAAGGAGACAAAAGCAGAAAAATGGAAACACAACCACTTTCAGAAGGAGTCACCCGCTGTTATAACACACCCATAACACACAAGAAACCCAACATAGTAAATAGGCTCATTATATCTAAAACTGTGAAGTAAAATCAGGAGAGACAGGACCCTCATTATTCTCACTAGTCTGGTTTCAGCCATAGAAATAATCAGCACCATGAGTGGTCAAATTCCCTTTGAATTAGGAGGGTTTATCCGTTGCAATTTCAATATAAATGGTCTCAGCTCACAATACCTTCAGAATACCTTGCAAATACGCAGGGCAAAGGACCATGTGGCAGCCGCACAAATGTCAGAACGACTTTTCAGTGGCGCCCAGAATGTGGCCACGCTCCTGGTGGAATGGGCACCTATGCCTCCAGGCACTAGCATGCATCTGTAGGCCTGGAAACCGGTATCCATCAAATGGTGCGAGAGAAACAGGTCAAGCTTTTTTTCTGCCCTGGCATAGGGAAAGCATGTTTTCATCCTTGCAAGCAGGAGGAAACAGGATAAGGAATGCAACCATTCCTACCGCCTGGTAAATGATCTGGAAGAAAGTAACCCGGTAACCTGACAACAAACCCGCTTAATTCTCTCTTCACTGGGCATTTCCAATGCTTCTTTGAACGAATGATCAATATCCTGCATGATGTGAGCTGTACACTGACGGGAAGAAACTCATGATGACAGTCACTGGTCATTTGTGCATCTGCAGAAACATCAGTCAAGAAGCCAAATCCAAGCACATTAGAACAGTCTGAGAACTTGCTCGGGTGGATGAATGAAAACACATAGTTATGGATTAGCGGCAAAATGTATATTGAAGACAGGTAATTGCAATACGGTAACCTGTGTGTCTGAAAGAAACTGAACAGCTGTGGATAAATGTCTGTGCCTGGTCTTCACAATTATCCAATTTCACTGTTTCACCTTGAAAATCCTACATCTTGACTCATTTCTGGCGACTTCAGAACACTCAAGCGTTTTTACTTTAACCAGTCTTGGGTTCTTTTTGTGTTTGGGGTCATTGTCTGCGTGAAAACCCATGCCCTTTGACAGAGAACCAGATTTTTGACATTGGGAAAAGCCCAGCGCTCCACTTGGAACACCAGAGGTTCTAGGTTCAATTCCCATGGGGAACAGGTCAGACACGTATGCACTCACTACTGTGAGTCGTTTAGGATAAGGGTGTCAGCAAAATTACTAAAATGTAAAAGTAAATGCAAGCCAAGTTTCTTGACTTAAGTGGGCAGGAGCTGTAAGCTGAACATACTTGTGGGAATGTTGGAGGAAGGAGAACGAGGAATGAATTTGTCCAAGTTTATCCCGAAACTGTGGATAATTTCCCAAAGCCCCTCATCATTGACCGTGCACACATCTCCCCACAACTGAAACCAGCACCAGGTGACAAGTCATGCGCTGTCAATGCCAAGGTACATCACTATCAGGAAAAGGGACTTATTCTTCAGCTTGGAAGACAGGGAACCACAGAATATAAAGGCCACAAAGTGATCTTCTTCCCTGACAACGCTTTAGAGGTGGTAGCACACCAGTGTGCCTTCTGAGACGTGATGCAGACCATGAGGTAGGCAAAGGTGATACACGTTTACCACAACAGGAAAAAGAATCTTCACCAAGCCCAAGGAGGCTGCAAGATACTTGACAAAACTGTAGCGAGCAAGCCCTTCGAGTGGTAGGGGGGCATTCCCCACCAATTATGCAGTATAAAGTGAACAAATGCTGATGTTTATGTTTATTCATAGATGGTAAAGTACTAATTTGTTCTTTTTAAAAACATGTCTCATTAGTCATGAGGAACGTTTGTGTTCTTGGGCACTTGGGCAACCACACAACAGGGGCATGGTATTCAAGCACTTGAAATCTCTTGGCGCATATATAATTTCTCTGCATGAAACTCACATAAAAGCAACAGAACGACTGCGCCTTTGATAAACTTGAGAAATCCAGTTGGATCCATCACCCTTTTTGTCCAAGGCCAGAGGTGTTGTTATTCTCTTTTGCAACAATGACCTTCTCAAGTCTCATCCAGGTCAACAGACTTGCATACAAGGTACATTATACTATCAGGGAATATTTAGTATTTATTCTGTAATGTTTTGGATTTACTCCCAAATCTTATACCACTAATGTAAACTGCTCAAAACAATTAAGGGAACACGTAATCATTACAGTATAACACCAAGTCAATTAAACTTCAGGGATATCAATCTGTCTAGTTAGGAAGCATAAGCGATTGTGAATCAATGTCACCTGTTTCGGTGCACTGGAGAGGCAACAGCAGGACAACCCTGAAAAAGGGAATTGCTTTGCAGGTGGTGGCCACAGACAACTGCCCTCTCCTTATCCTTCCTGACTGATTTTTCTCTAGTTTTGCGTTTTGCTAGTGTCCTTGTCACTACTGGTAGCATGAGGTGGTACCTGCAGCCCATTCAGGTTGCACAGGTTGTCCAGCGTCTCCAGGACGGCACATCCATACGTGCTGTCGCAAGAAGGTTTGCTGTGTCTCCCAGTACAGTCTCAAGAGCATGTAGGAGATACCAGGAGATGGGCCGTTACACGAGGAGAGCTGGACAGGGCCGTAGAAAGACATCAACCCAGCAGCAGGACCAGTATCTGCTCCTTTCTGCGAGAAGGAACAGGAGGAGCACTGCCAGAGCCCTACAAAATGACCTCCAGCAGGCTACTGGTGTGCATGACCAAACGGTCAGAAACAGACTCCATGAGGGTGGCATGAGGGCCCGACATCCTCTAGTGGGCCTGTGCTCACAGCCCAGCACCTTGCAGCTCAATTGGCATTCGCCAGAGAACACCAGAATTGGCAGGTCCGCCATTAGCGCCCCGTTCTCTTCGCAGATGAGAGCCGGTTCACATTGAGCACATGTGACAGACATGAGAGTCTGGAGACGCTGTGGTGAACGTTATGTTGCCTGCAACATCATCCAGCATGACTGTTTGGTGGTGGGTCAGTGATGGTCTGGGGAGGCATGTCCTTGGAGGGTCGCACAGACCTCCACGTGCTAGCCAACGGTACCCTGACTGCTATTAGGTACCCGGATGAAATACTCAGGCCCTCATCAGAGTTTACGCTGGTGCAGTGGGCCCTGGGTTCCTCCTGGTGCAGGACAATGCCCGGCCTCATGTGGCCAGAGTTTTGTAGGCAGTTCCTGGTGAGATTGATGCCATTGACTGGCCCTCACATTCCCCAGACCTGAAACCAATTGAGAACCTCTCAGAAGTTATGTTACAGTCCATCCAACTCTGCCAAATAGCGCCAGAGTCTGTCCAGGAGCTCACTGATGCCCTGAAGATGTCCCAGGACACCATTCACCATCTCATCAGGAGCATGCCCAGACGTTGTCGATTGTGCATACAGCCACGTGGGGGCCATACACACAATTGAGTCACAAGTTGGAACAGCCTGTTGATTTTCAGTGTGAGTTTGAATCCAGCCCTCAATCGGTTGTTAATTTTGGTTTCCATTGACTGTTGTTACTTCATTTTGTTCTTAATGAATTTCACAATGTACAGTAAAGATTTTGATCTTTTATATATTTTGTTCATCGAGACCCGATGTGTGATTTGAGTGCTCCCTTAACTTTTTTGAGTAGTGTAATAATATCTGGTGACTTGAATTGTTGTCTCGATCTATATCTTGATAGACTGTCTGAATGCACACCACCAAGTATTACTTCTATCCAAGTTTTGTATAATTTAATCAAATCCTGGAATGTACTGGACATTTGGTGACTACAAAATCCCACAGAAATAGATTACTCATTCTACGCTTATATCCACAAACCTACTCTCATGTCCACAAAATAGATTCTAAATTGATACCCAATGCACTCAATTCCAAATAATGTACCATATCATAGCCCGGTTACGCTGACCCTCAACCTGACTTTAATAAAACTAAGCTCAGTCAAACATCAACTGATACAATACAAAGTCATGCAGACTACCTTACTCTAAAACCAAACTACAAAGAATTTATCCCAAGGTCTCCCCATTGTGTGATAGATGCAAAACCAAAAGGTTCGTTGGCCCACCTACTATATTTTTGCACTGCCCCCTAGTTAACATTTTTTGAATTATTCTCACAGACTCCACTTTGCTTGAAGAGATGGCTCTCAAAAATGGTTAACCTCATAAACATGGAAGACTTGTTCCCCCTTTTTGAAGAACAAATGTTCTCAAAATATGGGGTCCATACCTTGATTTTCTGGTCTTAAAACAGTGATTATGAAGAGCTAATGTTACTGTAGGCTGATTGAGAGCACTGACTAGGAACTCCCAGTATAACCTGTCATCCTGTACTGTAAATATTGTTACTGAATGGCTTAAGCAATACTTCACTTTGTCGGGCATAATCTTTGTCTGTGTACTTTTTCTTGTTTTGAACTAACTATGAAAGAACACCAAAAACCTATCTTTGGATTTGTCACATCCTGCCATACTACGAGGTGACAACTTGTATACCAAAATATTCTACAATTTCAATAGCTTTCTAGAAGAAATTGTGTATTATATTTGGGTGCCACTACTTTAGGCCACAGCTGTATTTGAAAAGAAGGAACTAGCAACTTGGGAGACTAAGCAACCAAACTGCTAGAGATTGATGTAAGTGCTCATTTGAATTAACAAGGAAAACGATACAAACTTAAGAACCTGCCCCAGAGCAGTATAACTCTAAAAATACTAGAACTATACATGTGCATTTCTAATATTTCAGATTTTCTACAAACCCTACCGGACAATCATGACACTAGTTCCTGGATGGAACCCACTTGTGATCATATTTGTAGTCTTCTGGTATTTCAGAAGTTATTCTTGACTATAAATCATTTTTAATAGAAAAGTACCTGGCAAAAAAGATTAGCAACCTTTATCATGCTTTTATCCATACACACTTTCATTTGACCAAAGTTCTCGTTAACTGCTCAAACCAATTTCGTAGTACATCCTACCAGACAGAACTACAGCTATACATTTTAGATAAGGGTACTGAAAATGATTCTTATTTGGATTCAGGGAGTGACTGGAAAGTTTTAACAAGTGCTCAGGGGTAAGCAACAGAAGCAATGTAGCCTGCAGCGTCTGTGTTTAATGACATGACTGATTCACAGCATTAAAGGCACCCCCCTAGTGGGCTGCCTAATTACACCCATCTAAAACTCTCTCCCTCGATCTATCCCCGTCGGGCTGTTGATCCTGCAGTGTAGAGAGGCTGAGCGGATGAGGGAGAGAGGGAAGCTTAAGTAGGTTGGACATGAGGGACGGTGAGAGGGGCAAGAGGAGCAAGATGGGAAATGTTGTGACTGCTGCCTGCTAAGGATACGGTGGACTAACGGGTAATACAAGGGAAATGGCTACTTGAGCAGTAATAACAGAACCTAAGACTGAAATTAGTGTGGTTGTGAAAACTGTGGCTAAATAGAGAGACTATGCAGCTTTGAAGTTTGCCATGTCTATGTAGGGACTTTTTCCTGTTTCAAAGGATTTACAAAGAGTTCACCAGATGGATGAATCACACTCACAAACAGAGATGAGTTCCAGCATTAAAAAGGAGGCTTGATCAAGATAACACACCCCATATATGATTTTCATTTGGACGTTGGTATGCAGAATTCCCAATGCCACACTGCAGTTCTGTGGCTGGCATACTAACTTCCATCCAGTGCTTTTATGTGAATAACTGCCTTAACTTTTTACAATTAGCTGCGGTGTGAATAAAACAACTTTGATGCCAGGACTAAATTTGACTCAAATTAACGACCTGCTCAAAGCCATAGATTTAGTCTATTTTCCAGACGTACACAGAGATCACATTCATATATTTAGCTATAAATAACAGCTCAAATACAAATCCACTTGTTTATCTGAGTTTCTTCAAATTCCTATCTCAGATGATCTTCACCCACACTGACCTGGGGTTATTCTTTTCTGTGAAAGTAGTATTAATTTCTCATGTCCAGCGGCTAGTTTCTATACTCACCTGGAAGAGAGGCCCAATGTCGACATCGAATCCCAGGTCAGCAAATCCCGTAGCGATTACTTTTGCCCCCCTGTCATGGCCATCCTGACCCATCTTGGCGACCAGCAGACGAGGGTTCCTGCCCTCATGCTTTTTAAACTCCACCACACTGTAAGAAGATACACAACCACCTTAGAAACAAGTGACAGACTGGGTAGCAGAGGTCATATTAGGGAATGTGGTGATAGCTGGGTTACATTAATTAGAAACAGAACACAAAGATGAATGAAACAGGAGGGAGTCATGTGAATTGAAGAAACATGTTTTTGGTTCTCTGTTGTAAAACATTTTGCTATGTTGTGTTCCAATGCTAGCAACCATGAGGTGTAGTGGCCAGACTGGCACAATTTGGCCTCCTTGCTTCATTATTCAGATGAGAAGATCCTACAACTTTACACGTGGGTATGAGATGTGGTCTGTTACCTTAATTTTTTTATAATTTGAATAATGCTCTAAATAAATGCAAAGTATTGCAATATTGCGTCCAATAGAGATGAGTTTTTCTTCAAACCCCACAAGCCGGGTACTGTTAAGGTTGAAAGAACTTTATACAAATATCTTCACACTGAGTTTCTTGTTTACAGCTTTTCCCCCAGACAATGTTATTGGAATTGAACCAAATAGATAAATATCTATTAAAAGAACTCCATCAAAACAGTGCAGAATGGACGTATTGAATTCAAACAAACATTTCCACAAAAACTCTTTTTATATTTAATGCTATCTGACAGCATGAAAGATCACAACAAGGGATTGCATGGAACCCCTCCCTCTTATAAACATTTGTAACATAGACAGCATATTATTTTGTATAATCATTTTTTTTAAGCTCTAGTGAATGAAGTTGTTTGTGAGACAACCTGACAGACGTTAACAATGGAATATTGATCGCAATTAATGCAGCAGTCAGCAGACTGTACTGTAGAGAAAAAAATAAATGAAAGGTTAATAGAAAATATAACTAGATCGACAACAAGAACATTAACTAGCCAGTTAGAGATTATTATTCATACAACTTGTTTGAAGTAATAAGAGAGAGATGTCTCGTTTAACCAGAAATAATAATGAACATATGAAGGTATTTAAAAGACTAATCTAACAATCCCTTCTACAACATTGTTGCCGTGGTTGCTTTGCTAGTAAGCTACAGCCAGGATGTCATCTCAACAGTGGCTAGCAATGACAAAAAAGTTACACATTTAACAACAACCCAGATAGCAAAAATGGGCCAGTGGAGGCCCAACCTCAGTAGGCTGATGACTCATTACCATATATCGGCTTGTTTTAAATAATATTTTTTTCAGCAGTAAAATGTAAACACATTTCTGAGACTTATCAAAGTTTGTAACATAATCCATAAAATAGGTCAAAGTGATGCTCCGCCCCTAACGCCCTAATGGACAGGTTGCCACTCAAAGGAGAGATTTCCAACAGTAGTTTAATTATTCTATAGACTTTCAGTGTTTCCCTCTTATTGTAATAACAGCGGCGGCTCGCCAGTGCTAAATTGTGATGCACCGCCACAGAAAGGGAATATTTTTACAAAATAAAAATAAAATAACCATACTGAGCGCAGTTTACCATTGCGCACAGTTTAATATCACACAATTGAGCATCAGAGTAGGGCAACAGCGTCCAGCACATGACGTTTGGAGCAACAAGCAAGCGAGTGAGGTCAGAGAAACGTAATTGGCTGTCTATGCACCCGCACGTTTGTGTTGAACTGTCAAGTGGCTGTGACACTGACATAAAGAATGTAGCCATCGCCTGAGCGACAAGCAAAGGTAAAAAGCAAGATAGCTAACTGTCACAACTCAATAGCTACAATCGACTACAATAGATTAGGGTCATGCTGGAAACATTAAAGATTCGGCAGCAACAATAAGACCTCCGGTTTTTGTATTTTGCCTAAAAAAAAGTTTTGCAGTGTGTATTGCTACATTTTCCAAGGAAAAAAGTATGTAGGAAAAATATAAACGAAACAAAATTACCATTTAAATAATACTTTACATAAGTTAAAGAATATAAGGTGGAGGACACTGAGAAATGGTTAGAGCTTAAGTAAGGTAATACAGATTTTATCCAATATAAAAAAATCCTATTTTAATGTTATTGTTGTTAATTTGCTTGTACTCATTAGCTTTGGGGAGGGATGGTGTTATAAATCCAACCACACTACGTTTTCAATCCCCGCACTGTAATGTACATGGGATTCTTTTTGCAAATAAAGTATTCAGTGCCGCAGTGAATTAATTGTATGAAATAATCAGGAGAGTTTGTAAAGTTACAAATATAATGTGAAATCATGGGGGCACTGTGTGCTACATCCAGTAAAACTATATTTTCTACACCCTCTTTGCAACGCCTCCCCAATGCAACACACTATACTGTAGAAGGAATTCACATTGCCTCATTAGTTAGTAGCTAGTGGCTTTTATTAGGAGTCTGGGAGGCAATTCATGAACAGTTTTAGAGAATAGGTAACTGAGTACTTAGGTTATTATTAGGGAATTATGTTAAGTAGTGTCAAATAATGTTAAGAAAATAAAGTTGACAAGCAAGAAAGTATGGTGTACAAAGAGGACGTTCTAGCATTTCAGGCATCGAACCTTCTGTGTTGTTGACACCAGCGTGTTTGCCCGCAACCCCCCCGCCTTTGGGAAAAAAAGAAGCAGAAACACTGGACTTTCCTATGCGGAAAGTCAATTTTGCAATTGATTTGCTATTCTCTCTCTCAATAAAACTTTGCAAGAAATACTTTATACAATGGACATCCATTAGAAATTCCATTAGCTGGTTGATCATGAAAGGGAAGAGGGGGAAAAACTTATTCCCTATCAGACATCCTCTCTGGCTCTTTCTACAATCTTGATTGTACTCTTGCATTCAGAAAATATTCAACCTACATACAGTATGTTTTTAAACATGAAGAACATGGCCTATGTTAAATAGGGAAATAGAGACCATTGTCATCTGATTGTGCTGCATTCTAATGCGGACGCGGACCCGGTAGCGTGAGTCAAGTTCAAATATAGTAAAACATTGTTTTTGACGTAAACGATTATGTCATCCTACCGACCAGCTCTAGGGACAGTCCTTGTTTTGATAGCATCTGCGTTGTTAGCACGCCATTCTCACCCCCTACTCCTAATGAGCAAACAGAGATGCATTTTAATAAGCACATGACCTTTATTCTGAAAGGAATTGCAGATTTTTAATTTTTTTATTCCTGTTGTTCTAGTTACACCGAGCAGAGTCATGGCTTTCCGTCAGTCATTTCATTATCAGCTCCTAACAAAGTTCATGGCACCACTTTCACCACTTGAGCGGTGTATTTGTTATCAAAGGCTTTCATCTTATTTGTCTCACTTGCACTGGAAATTATTTTCTGGCTACTGTTGATAAAAAGATATCTGAACAAATACATTTTCTTTAGCATTTGTCCTGCCTACCACAGACAAAAATATTTCTGCTTAAAAAATACAAAAACTGCTCTTTAACACATCCTGAGCTAACCAAATACTGTGCGTGTGTATTTTTTGTGGTCTCAGGAAGCTATTCTCTTTCGGGCTCTTACCGGTTGTGTGCTGTGGAGATCTCCTCATGTTCTCCAAACTCACTGAGGTAAGCTCCACTCACCATCCTGGTACTGGCTTTGTGTTCCCCAAACACAGCCTTCATGGCATCCGTGATCTCCCCTACGGAACATCTGGGGATTACACAACCAAATGCCTCAATAACATTTCTAATCACATAGAGCAGACGGGTTTCCCTCGGCTCTCATTCGATACTGCCTGCCAGTTCAGCTTCAATACTCTATACAACCAGGAGTATCCATTCAGCATTAACTGCCTTGTTCTTTTTGGCAGGAAAGTGATATAAAGCACTTCTTATAGGACTATTTACTTCAATGTTTTCAAAAACCTATCCTTTCTTGAGCACCTCTTGTCAGCTCATACTACTTGAGCTAATATAAAACCAGTACACCTGAATCTGCTAATTATGCTTTGTGCAGACACTCTTATCCAGCATGACAGCTGTTCTCGACAATATCTACCTGGTATACTATTCCATTGTTAGCTTACTTATAAATATCCTACCGGTAAAGTCCCCTTTAAGTTTCTCACCTGGCTCGAGCAGCTGCCACAGCCAGCTCCAGTAGGTTCCCCTCCCTGGTACGAGCACACTCCTCTATGGCCGACAAACACTTCTTCGCCTCCTCAGTGTCACGACTTGCTCTCACCTGCAGCAGGGAGACTCTTAGATTTACATATTAAAAAATATCTTCAGGGCCAACTTGGGACATGACGAATTGTAACTCTATCTAAATAAAAACAGACATGGAATGTGCCTTGGTTGGTACATCAATAAAGTTATGCTCAGGTTCTGCTGCTAATTCACCCCAGGGACTGTCTATGTCATTGGGATTTTAATGGGGTTTAATTATTTGCAGTAAATAGCTTCCCCTCTCTCGGGAAACACTATTCAGTCTTCTTGTACAGTCCACAAACATGCTGGAATTAACCTGAACCAAAGCCTCGCAAAGCAGCGCAACACCATACATGACCATATACCAACCAGTGGGCTGGGGACTACTACTTGACCTTTTATGAACTTCAAAGAAAAGCAACAAAATATGTCTTGTTGTTTATCATCTGAGTGAAAAATCTACTGAGCCAGACTGACAGATTCATTAGCAAATCAAGACCTGCTCCAGATTAGGTGGGTCAATATACATGTACACACTGTACGTTCTTCCTACTTTATGGAATTTGATATCCCAATTGTGTCTTTCTGTCCTAATGAATCTTGTAAAAAAAATAAATAAAAGAATGCATCATCCTAATGAAAACAATACCTTCTGATATCATGGTGATCTTGGTTAACTCTGGCCTAATTGGTTAAATACATGATTAAGTTGTGGGATCCTGAAAGAACTCTTTGAAAGAGTTGCTTGAGTAACCTATAAAAGGAGTGATTTGAAATATCAGTTTACATTTTCCCTCTAAAAAAATCTTCTAGGGAATCCCACCCAGTTTCTATAAAAACCCTGAAAGTATCCCCCGAGACACTCTTCTTTTTAACATGCTGTAAACCTCGAGCAAAGTACATTAATGACTGAATGATGGGTTTCCAATCAAAGACTGCAGCTTCCAAGATATGGACTTGGTATGAAAATAATAGGTTCCTCATGCTAGTAAGTCAAAGTGTTAACTTACACGGAGCCTCGAGGTTAGGGCAGTGCAAACACACCCCCATGTCCACTACCGTTCAAAAGTTTGGGTTCACTTAGAAATGTCTTTGTTTCCAAAAGAAAAGCACATCCTTTGTCCATTAAAACAAAATCAAATTGATCAGAAATACAATGTAGACATTGTTATTGTTGGAAATGATTATTGTAGCTGGAAATGGCTGATTTTCAATGGAATATCGACATAGGTGTACAGAGGCCCATTACCAGCAACCATCAGTCCTGTGTTCCACTGGCACGTTGTGTTTATTAATCCAAGTTAATCATTTTAAAAGGCTAATTGACCATTAGAAAGCTCCTTTGCAATTATGCTAGCACTGCTGAAAACTGTTGTGCTGATTAAAGAAGCAATAAAACTAACCTTCTTCAGACTAGTTGAGTTTCTGGAGCATCAGCAATTGTGGGTTCAAGTACAGACTCAAAATGGCCAGAAACAAAGAACTTTCTTCTGAAACTCATCAGTGCATACTTGTTCTGAGAAATGTTCTGAGAAATGAAGGCTATTCCATGCGAGAAATTGCAAAAAAAACTGAAGATCTCATACAACATTGTGTACTACTCCCATCACAGAACAGCACAAACCAGCTCTAACCAGAATTGAAAGAGGAGTGGGAGGCCCCAGTGCACAACTGAGCAAGAGGACAAATACATTGTCAAGTTTGAGAAACAGATGTGCCACAGGTCCTCACCTTGTCAGTGACTGCATTTCTTCATTTCATGTATGTTTTCATGGAAAACAAAGGAATTTCTAAGTGACCCCAAACAGTACATACACCAATCAAGACATTTCAACACACAATGCTTCATGCTAACAATGCTTCACACTCAATCTGTGAGTCAGATGTACCGATCAAGATGCCCTGGCATAACACCCCACCCAAAATTGCTTTATGTAAAATGTACCATGTCAGATTCCAACAATCAATGTTCAAACCCAATATCCGCAAGGGTTTATTAAATTGTTACCCCAGCAACCTCAGTAAGCGTTGCAGGCACCGGAGCCGCTGGAGTGCAATACAGCCAAAGAAAATTCTGGTTGACAAAAGCTTTCCTTCTGTTCAGCTTGGTGCTATGAAAGAGTGCGTCAGACCACTGCACCACCTACATGACTTCTTCTATTAAGATTCCTTTCTCCCTCACCCATCATTCTGGGAAATAGACCTAAACCTGTCATCAAGTATAGGATAGGTTCTGAGGCTAATGCCTAAAGCCTGAATGGATAACTCAACATAGACAGAACTTTTTCTTATAGACATTAACCTTTCTGACGGTCTCTTCATACCTGATCAGCCATGTCTCTCTGTTTCAATGCCAAGTGACATTCATGGAGAGGCAGATGGAGGTAATTACACTGTGGCCCACAGCACTATGTACACCAACGTCTTCTTGTCAGTAAGCATCTACTTCCATTATCCACTCATACTATTACACACCAGCCATCACTATTACTGGAATGCCCTAGAGGTGACTTGTAAAAACGTTGAACAGAACAATATTTTTCAGAACAGACCTTGAGGTGTCACTGTTGCAAAATATTTATACCAAATTATAATTATAATTCAAAAATTATAAGTAAAAAATGTTAATGTCAAAATGATGGGCTCTCTGTACTGAATCCATTTAAATATTTTATTTTCATGTAGGACTAACATTCAGACTTATTGCGGCCTAGGTTCATATCCTGGTGGCACCATAGTGGTCATGTCCTGGAGCTCACCATGTCAATGTGGGTATGAACCCTATTTGCAGTCTCTCAGGCCCTTTCTATAAATGTTCCTAGCTGTCAAAACCCTGCTATTCCTCTGCCCATTTCCATCATGCTAAGACTGAGAAGCTGTATCAATTACTAATTGGCCTTGTGACGTTAAGTCTTTTTCTGAGCTGATTTGATTGGTCCAAAGAAAAGAAAAGAACAATTGGGCAGCCAATAAAATCTAGATCTTGGATCCAGGTGGTTAAAATAGACTATTACAATAATCGGCATGGGCATAAAGGCATCAGGAGAAGATACTGAGACAATAAGGATTTGTTTTGTATCATGGTCTCATTTGTAATTTAATGTCATGCCATGGTTATGAAATCCATAATTCCTAATTTTCTGCTGACCTCCAGTCTCATGACTCAGATTTATAGTCATGTGAAAAGAGTAAGTATACCCCTTGGAAAGTTGTCTTTTTATTTATAAAGTACCAGTCAAAAGTTTGGACACACCCATTCAAGTAAATCGATAAGTGCATCCAAACTTTTGACGGGTACTATATGTATTTGGAAAAATTGAAATGTAATTTTCACACTATTGACAGATAAAGGCATTCTAATTTAACAAATTACATTGAAATATTGTACCTTGCAATCATTAATTGATAGAATAGAATTTATATGCCTACAATGTAAGTCAAATCTGACTGTTTTTCCTAAAAGACTCACAAGTGTCGGTTTGGTTGCCAAAAGGAGAGTGATTACTCTGATTGCTTCGGATTTCCAGATGAGGGGTAGTGAATCACCAGTTCTGTGATAACCACATTGTTTCCTTATTTTACCAAGTAGGACTTAGAACACAGTCTCATGCGAACTGCCTTTCCCAGCGACAGAAAATCAGATTTTACATTGAAAACCTTAAGCAACCTTTCACATCTCTGGAGATTATCTAAGGATTGATGACCTGTGTATTCACAATAATATAAACAATAAATACATAAAGGCATACTGTCTTTTCAAACTCAAAGTTTATCATACATGTCATACATCAAAAGTTTAACCAAGGTTGTAAGACGTTACATGAGATAGAGTTTGTTTACCAGGAAAACAATATCCAACAAAACAATGGTTCCCAACCTTTTTCAGTTACTGTACCACTCACAGAATTTTACTCTGCATTGAGTACTCCAGAAGTACCCCCTCATGGTAATTTACCCCCTGTTGATAGGCCCAGTACCCCCAGGGATCCTAGTACCCCTGTTTGGGAAACACTGCTCCAAGAGGTTGTAAACACTTGCAAGGTCCAGAATAACTGCCTTAGTTGGTGATGAATGGAAGCATTGAATCCCAACAACACTAGGCTTATGTTATGAGAAATATTCTTACCAGGGGCCGTATTCATCAACTGTGAATACATTTATCACAAAATACGGCTTGTACAGATATCGGGATTTCTCAAAGCATCACAGTAATGCCCACAGGCCGATTTTAGGGGTTTCAGGGCAAAGCAACTAAGCGGCGTGTGTGTGTTGGCGGCCACGGGCAGCCTGGCAGTAAGAAGAATTGTGTGTCCAGCAGCCATGAGTGTTTAGATATTTCTGACCTTTAAATCATTTTAACCCTGTCGACCGTAATGTGGTCGTAATGTGTGTGAGTGCGCGTTTGGGGGGGGGGGTTGCCTTCCAGGACAAAGCAGCAGCAGGGCAAAATGGCAGAGTGCAGCGTTTTAATTACGTATTGATTCTAGGTGCTAGTGGGTCACTGACCTTCTTCAGTTTTTCGATCTGCTTGTTGCGTACGTCAGTGTTATCAATAGCCAGCACGTCCACCGACTCCTCTTTCTCCAGGCGGTACTTATTCACCCCAACAATCACCTCAGAACCTGGGATTCAACCAGAGACACACGCTGTCAGAGAGGTGACAGAAGCAAACACGCACCCGTACACCCACATAATCTCTTCTAAAACTTACCCTTGCCAGGCTGGCTGCTGGTCAATTAGGTCAAGAGACACACATTCTTTTGCAGCTCAATTTTCACATTAGCTTTCTCTTTTCACCTCACTAACGACCATGTCCCCCTCCGCGATTTCCACTTTGGCTTTCAGTTTTCACCTCAGTAAGTCCTACCTGAGCGGCATCATCTCTACACCATTCATCCATCATCCTTCCTCTCCCACCCTCTCAGCGCAGATCAAACACGTAGCGCTCGGCCTGGGCTTCCTTGCTCGCCAGGGAGGCAGAACCCGTTCACAAACACACCCCAGTAGCCCTGCAACCTCACTATGTTGACCCCACTCATCCTGGGCAGCCATCGGACAGACTCAGGACCTCAATCATCAGAGGCTTAGATAGAGTCAGGATTTTCATAGAAAACAGGAGACACCAGCGAATAATGCCAGGAATAAGTTGGTAGAAGAATATTTATCCTTTATTCCTCACTCTCTCTGTCTCGTTTGTGTCTCTCCACGACTGTCTGTAACACACTGGCCATTGTTAAGTGTTTCACTGGCCAATGTGTGCTGTTACTTCTCTACCTCTCCAAGCAGATAAACTGACTAGACTGGAACGTCTGCCCCAGAAAGTCTCAATAAAAAATTTCAATTTCTTGATTTTTGTAGAAGTCTATAAACATGTAAGCCATACAACCCCTTGTAACATCAAAACTTTGTAATGTGATTATAATGTGATTTGGAAATTTTCCTTTCACATAGAATTATAATCTGTGGGTGGCCTCTTGATTTGACATTGTTTACCAGAGTGCTGTCCTATTTTTATTCAGTGTTGGCCAGGTCAGTAATTATGAACGCATAATTCAGAATAAAGCCATGGAAACACCGCAGAGACTCTAAATGATCCTGAAATCTCGGCAGACCTCTATTTGTACAGTTTTGCCCCTGGGCAGAACACTTAGCCCACCTGTCAGAGGAAAAGAGATTAGGTTGATTGTGTGTGTGTGTGTGTGTGTGTGTGTGTGTGTGTGTGTATGTATGTGTGTGCGTGCGCACATTTTTACATTACAGTACAACAAAATGCAGTTAAGCATCTAACCAGAAGTGCAAAAGGAGAGGGCAGAAATGTACACGTTTTAAGTGTAGTGTATGTTACAAAGGGGATAAATAGTTGTGCAGGTACATATGGCAATTCTAAATGGCATTCTAAATGTGCAATCGAGGCAAATTTAATGAGTAAGGTAGCATGTGCACCCGGGATGAAAAGATAGCAACAATGAGGTCCTGAGGTAGACATGTATGTGTAACAACTGAAAAATGCAAGTACGATGGCAGTTCTAGATGTGCAATGAAGGCAAATTGAATGTGGAAGGTGCATGTGCAACTGAAATGCAGGAATAACAGCAGTGAGGTTCCCGAGATAGACATGTACCTGTAACAACTGCAAAACGTCCTTACCAGATTTTGCAAGGCAGTGTCAGAGTCCAGTAGTACAAAGGGAGTAGTGCAACAAGGCCCCTGAGAGGTGGGGGGTATGGTTAGTGATGAGCCACAGAGTTCAGCATTGTTACAGCAGATGGAAAGAAACTGTTCCTGAGCCTGCTGGTGTGGGAACAGAGAGACCTGTACTGCCTGCCAGACACCACTTGCACTGGAGGTCTGCGATGGCAGGAAGCTGGGCACCAGTGATGTGCTGGGCGTTTTTCACCGCTCGTTGCAGGGCCTTCCGGTAGGTTAAGGAGCAGCCGGTAAACCACACTGTGGTGCAGTTAGTCAGAATGCTCTCGAATGTGCAGCGGTAGACGTTCACAAGGATCTCGGAGAACAGGTGGGCCTTCTTCAGCCTCCTCAAGAAGTACAGGCGCTGCGGCGCCTTTTTGACCAGGGCTGAGGTGTTGAGGGACCAAGAGAGGTCCTCAAAGATGTGGACACCCAGGAATTTGAAGCTGGGCACACTCCACCTCAGCGCCATCTATGAGAACTGGGGTGGGACTGCAACTTTTGGACTTCCTGTAATCCACAATGAACTCTTTTGTTTTCTTTGTGTTGAGGGCCAGGTTGTTGTCTTTGCATGCAAAGACCCTTTTAAATGAATACATGCATGAATAATGCTCCCCCTGAACACTGTGTGATCTATCAAATTGCATATCCCGTGTACTATCAAGAGGCTGTAAACAATTCATAAGCTGTTATCAAACACCCACAGAGCTCAGACTGAAAGTGAATGAATTCAGGAATCCTGAGCGATGCATGAATCACCAGCAAAAGTGAAACAAGTTAGAAAGTCATCTGTTAACCATGGCCTTGTGGGGTGTAAACAGGAGACCAACGTTCTGTCGCTCCGGTCGATATAGCAGGCACACAAAGCTTTCATTCCAGGCTGCTGATCTGGAGAACACAGAGGTCTCATCTCCACCTGTGTTAAGATTACAGGAACGGACAGATAAAAGCCAACCCCAGCTACTGGCTCACTCCACAATGCCTTCAACTACATTGTGGGACAGTTCATATCCACAGCATGGTTACTTGTTTGATGCATGACTTCTAGCACCACTGTTTTGGCATGTCTCCGTAGACCAACATAACCATGACCCCTTGTGGAAGACACGGGAAACGCATGTGTTCTATGTTCTTTGTTTTCCTTGAATACTAAAAAATGTGAGCCAAAGACTTTGCTATGGTCTCGGGACACCATTCACTGAGACATGTTGTCTGAAGTAGAAACGAACGGTTAAAAACACCTAAGACATCAACTACAACAGGTCATGGTTCTGACTGAAGTCAGACTATAGAAACCGCTAACTTGATCTGAACTAATGCACGACCTCAACAAGACGGAGACGCTTTTCCTTCGGGTTAAGGCATGTCTGCTTTCCTTAACATTCTTAGAGTATGACCTTAGCCGTCCCACTCCTACGGCAGAAAGGCTACCGCTAACGACAGTCAAAGTTCCTTTCGGTGCTTGAACCCCAGTGATGGAACCAACTTCCCCTGAAAGCTAGGTCAGCAGAGTCCCCGCCCATTTAGCTGCCTTCAGTCACTGACACTGCTGATAGATACGTCATTCAGTACCTACTACCACCGGGTTGTGTAGATGCCCCACCTAGCTTTAAATTAACGTAACTATAGTCACTCTGGATAACAACATCAGCAAAATGACTCACTTGGAAACATGTTAATGTAAAATGATGGACAAGAGATGATGAAAACAGAGATGGAGAGATGATGGACGGATGAGGAGGGGACAGGGAAGTGGAGAGAAGGACTTGGCTGCAAGTTGGTCTGCCCTGCACAAGTGTGTGTGTGTGTGTGTGTGTGTGTATTGATGAAGTACCTGAGTCTATGCGAGCTTGTCTGCGAGCAGCACACTCCTCAATGCGTAGTTTAGGGATGCCTTCGGCCACAGCTCTGGCCATGCCTCCCAACTCCTCAATCTCATTGATAAACTACAGGGGGACAGCCATGGGATAAACATGTAACATGTTTAAACACAGAAACAATCAATACAAACAACCATTAAAAATAATAGAACATGCTAGAACCAAAATTGAGGCATTCTGAACGTATTACAAGAACAGCACCTTAGACCCCTTTCTTTCTTGACACACTGAAATGTGAGTGACCCCTGAACTATAATCCTGACTTCTAAGTAGGGACCCAGGTTACAAATACTTACATTGCAATAAATTGCCTAAAATGTATGTTATAATGATAAATAGAATTAGGCATTATAGCAGTAATGCTAGTTTTTATACAACTATTGTAGTACTGACACCATTTACATGACTGGTCGATCAGCTGTTGGTCTAATGAGGTTCTTCTAGTCGACCAGTGAAAATGATTTATTTTCTTCTGAGATACCCGTCTAATCCCCGGCGATATTATTTAAGCAGGGTACCAGGTGGTGGTCATTCACAACTGTGACACTGAACGATTTTCGTCAGGTGTTTGTTTAGTACCACAACATTTTGGCGAGTCATTAGCATTGCTGTGTGCATAAAAAGAGGAAAAGCACTTGTTTCCTTTCCCTAGTTGGGTCAAAAGTGGTTTATTTGAGCATCAATTTTTGTGAGTTTGTCTAATGTGTGGACTGTGAGCGTGTATATATTATGCACACCCAGTGCATATAGTTGATTTCATTTAAACATAGGGCGTGAGTTACATGAAAGAAATACATTTTTAAAAATGCCAATCTACTCATTTTTAGACAGGAGACCCCTAAACCAAACAGTTGTTGTAGCTGCCAACTGTCCTATATACCTTTGTAGCTGCCAACCGTCCTATATACCGTTGTAGCTGTCAACTGTCCCATTAACATTCACCAATATTAGCAAGCCCATTTCATTTCAAAGTTCATAAGTCTAATATAGGCTACTCAATGTCTCCGCCCCAAGGTTTTACACAGCAAAATTATTGTGTCGGGGCAGTAGGGTCAAAGTAAATCTCCAAAGTAAAGTTCGCCAAAGTAAATCTAAAGAATGCACTCTACATTTTCCTTGTGTCCTGCTCCATTAAAAACATAGAAGGACATGAGCCCTTGGACCACAACTCAGGACTACCAGGCCCAAAAGCCTTGTAGCTGTCCCTGTCCAAAGTCCTCCTGGTTATGTTGCAGATCAAGTAGCTGATAATACCTGACGATTCCAGCTGCTAATCCGCTGACCATTCCACCCCCTGATTGTCCCTGTCCTTGTCCATCTGGTAATGCTGCTGACTGATTATGTTTTACAGACTCTGGACACTGCCCACATGCATGTATTAATTATTTCAATTTGTACTCTTAAAATGTTCGCCCAGCACTTCCAGAAGAGGACTGGCCACCCTTCAGAGCCTGGTTCCTCTCTTGGTTTCTTAAGTTTTGAGTTTTCCTAGCCACTAAGCATCAAGCACTTTTTCTAGCCACTGTTGTTGCTTGCTATTTGGGGTTTCAGGCTGGGTGTTTTGTAAAAGCACTTCGTGACAATACATTTGATTGATTGAATATAGATCACTATTAGCACAACTCCTGTGGTATGTTCGGTGTTGATACTTTTTGGGTTATTGCCTCATCTCTCTCTCTCTACCCCTTCACCTTCAGAGCAGTGTTGTAGACGTCGTCGGTCAGAGACTCCATCATGTGTGACCCTCCCCAGGGGTCGGCGACCTTGGGTATCCCAGACTCCTCTTGGATGATGATTTGGGTGTTGCGGGCGATGCGGGCGCTCTTTACAGTGGGGAGACCCAGAGCCTCGTCAAAAGAGTTGGTGTGTAAAGACTGAGTCCCCCCAAACACAGCAGCCATAGCCTCAATCACTGTACGCACCACATTGTTATATGGGTCCTGGAGACAACAGAATACACAACAGGGAACAGATTAATTAACAGACAGGTATTAAGTAAAAGTACATGGCTGTGTTCCCCAGATTAAGGAGGTTCCTAATTAAGACCTAATGATCCAGTGTTTTTCAAATTATGAACGAAGGCTATTAATGGCAAAGATGTAAGTTAGCAGATGGCAAAATGTTGTTTTCTATGGATAAACTTAGGCTAATGTAAACTCCTAGCAGGTACAACCAGAGGAAAAAGTGGCTTTAGCTAAATTCACTTGCTAGGGCTAAGATAATATTAGCTCTAATAGGGCTCACATTAATTCCAACAATTTGAAATCACACAAAAATAAGTACATTTAAAATACAATCTTAATTTTATCTCCATATTGTGTGAAAAAAAGACTCCCAACTATTTTTTTTTAAATTATCTCTATCACTAGAGATATTTTTCTAAAAATGAAAAATGAACTTTTAACGCAAAGTTATTGTGGATTTTCTCACCCCACCTGTTCAGTGAGGGACCAACCAGAAGTCTGACAGTGGGTCCTGAGGAGCAGAGACTTGTCCAGTTTAGGTTTGAACTTGTCCTTGATGAGCGTTGCCCACAGTCTCCTGCCTGCCCTAAGCTTGGCTATCTCCATGTAGAAGTTCATACCAATACCCCAGAAGAACGACAACCTGGAGAGGGGAGAAAAAAGGGTAGAGTTTAGCTGCAAAATAAGGCTTGGCGATGTATTGTGGTAACTGGTATGAATTCACATTTCCTACAGTACTATACTGTCTGCAACATTAACGATTAACCGAATTATAATCGAAATTGCGATATTGATGTGTGCAATATCCAAATCGCCAATTTACGCGATTTTTAGCTCCAACAAAAATGTGAATGAGATGCGCTTCACACGAGCACACATCGTACATCGGTCATAGTTTTTCTTGCGGCTTCTGTACGTATTTTTCTAGATTACTTAAATACCTGGACTAATTTTGTTTAAATACTGGAAGGTTTTTCAATTTCAGTTTGAGTTAACACTGCAACTGCTAGCGAAGTCGTCTGCTTCAAGCAAGCGAGTGGCGCCAAGATATTGTCCCACATAGCCTACACAACAGCATGATTATTAAAAGTTTCGGCTTCAATGTCGGTGCTTACAAACATACTTAATATGGGAGAAAATATACATCAAGGGTTGAGTTCTGAAACGAATAGTTCAACATGGCTGCACCTTCAAATTGGTATAAGTGTAAAATAGAAAACACTGAAGTTTAACTCGATTTATATTCAGTTTAATAGCACATTATGTAGGCTGTGATCCCTATTTTTAAGTGAGATTATTTACACCCTGTGAGATTACACGCTGCTTACAACCATGTTTGAAAATCGCAAATCATAACTGAAATTGCAATATTTGTCAAATATATCGCGATTCAATATTTCATCCAAATCGTGCAGCCCTACTTTGGTTGTTCATTTTTTTCCAACTTGAGTGTAAAATCATTAGATGGGAGAAAGCCCTTCTAATGATTAATTCATTTAAAATGTCATGAAGAATTTACCCAGCAACAAAACAGGGCGACAAATGGCCCAGTGGTTAAGGACACTGTGCCAGTAACTTAAAGGTGACTGGTTCTAATCCCTGATCTTTCGTTGTGTCTATGCTTACCCAAAATTGTGCATGTAAATTGCTCTGGATTAGATTGCCTAATGACTGAAATGTAAAAGTGAATAAGAGCATTACATAATATTCAGAAACATAAAACAACACTACACTATGTGAAACATTGGCGATATGACAGTAATTTAATAAATATATATATACACCGATCAACCATAACATTATGACCACCTGCCTAATATTGTGTAGGTCCCCCTTTTGCTGCCAAAACAGCCCTGACCCGTCAAGACTTGGACTCCACTAGACCTCTGAAGGTGTGCTGTTGTATCTGGTACCAAGACGTTAGCAGCAGATCCTTTAAGCCCTGTAAGTTGCAAGGTGGGACCTCCATGGATCGGACCGATTTGTCCAGCACATACCATAGATGCTTGATTGGATTGAGATCTGGGGAATTTGAACTTGTTGCGTTCCTCAAACCATTCCTGAGCCATTTTTGCTTTGTGGCAGGGCGCATTATCAATTCCACCATTATCAATGGTGATAATTCCACCATTATCAATTCCCTGGTGGAATTATCAATTCCACCAGGGAATACCGTTGCCATGAAAGGGTGCACATGGTCTGCAACAATCAGGTTGAGTGGTACGTGTCAAAGTAACATCCACATGAATGGAAGGACCCAAGGTTTCTCAGCACGCACAGTTTTTTTCAAAATATTTCTGTTGTTGGTTTAATAGCTGGGTTTTATTTTATTCAACAGATTGACTGCTGTAGGCTCAATCATCACAAAACAGTGAATACTTTCTGGTTGAAGAATTGTGATAAACAAAATGATTTGGCGATATGTGCATCCCCATACGGAAAAGAAATATGTTTTTGCAATGCAAAATGCATGTAGAATGTATGAAGAATATATGTTGAATACATTTAACTTTATTCAAAATACATTTCAGGTATCAAAATGTATATCACCTTTTATTCCAAAATGTATTTAAAAATATATACATACATTTAACTTTATTCAATTTACATTTCAGGTATCAAAATTTCACCTTTTATTTCCGAAATGTATGTCAAAGTGTATAAATACATTTACATTTTGTGTAAATGTATTTCAAAACAATTAATGTTCACAGTCCAAAATGACATTCATGTAAGACCTGTTATATTTTTTCACTTCATAGCAGATCTGAAAATTATTTTACCGTAATTTCAACAAGGAACACAAACTAAGACGAAGATCTCTTTTACAGCTAAACACAGGTGTTATTCCCTTAGAGGCCTCAGGTTTTAGTGGATATTGGGCCTGGCAAGGACTGTGGGGTCCCTTAGGTGTAACCCAGGGATGGACTTTTTGCTGAAATCAATATTATATTACAGCCAATAACAGGACCGGATTTTCTAAACAAAAGCAGCACACTTGTCTTCACACAGTGAATACACAAACATCACTTTCAAAATGTTCATTGAAGGATCATTAGTGAAATATTGATGACTTCACTTTTAGGCGTTTAACTACATACATATTTACAGATATACATTTACAAAATGCATTTCATCTTGAAGTCACCAATATACTCTAATGTACTGTAGCAACCTTGGTAAGACCACAACTCGACCCTCTAAAACAGACATCCCTGTTTAGAATAGTGGTTAGCACACTAGACTTAGAAGCCAAAGATCACGGGTTTGAGACACAGCCTGCTAAATGTTATGTTTTTTAAATGGATTCAAAAATATATTTCCCAAATGTAATCTACAATATATTTAGTATGTATTTTACAATACATTTTCTAATGCATCTCCATCATTTTTTTACACATTTTATATGCATTTGGTAATATATTTCTAAATGTATTCTAAATGTATTTATTACATTTCCTTAAAAACATTAATTGGCCAATTTTTTATTTTTAAATGTATCCCAAATATGTTTTAAACAATATATTTAAAATGTATTTATTTTGCGTATGGGTCAGAAGACACGTCTCCACCTCCCAAAGCATGTAGTCAGGGGTTGATAAAGTGCTCATCTTTTTATTCTCCCCATGTAGAATAGCAACCTAGATGGGACATCTAATCTCATCCAAATCTAATCTCATCCAAAAAGCATTATCAGAACGGAACTGAATCAATGTTTGTAAATATATAAAATATTATTTGCAAAAAGTATGGCTCACATAATTATAATGACTAAAACTAACAAAAGGCTGCCAAATACACAGCTCAATACACACCCAAACTACTTTTACAGCTTCTGTAGCTAGAACAGAGTTTGTAGCTAGCAGGTCAACCCTCAAGTGGCAGACATAGGCTGACAAACGTGCAGAACTTTTGTATAGCCAACAAGTTAAAGTAACTGACCTGGTAGCCGAATATCGGATGAAATCTTCCTCCCTGCATTATTTGTATACTTTATATCTCCTGAATATCGTCTGACAAATCGAAAAGGGCAGGATTCCCGGCGACCGCACATATCATCCTCTCCTCTATTTATACTATAGATGCGTCGTAAATCAAAAAATAAAGCGTAGCGATATAGAAAGGGCTTGCAACAAAACGATGCATACACAAAGCAATTGGCAGATTTGGTGTGGCCGAGGCGTAACACTACTTTTATGTGGCCATCCATGGCATCCTGTTTCACTGGAATACAAAAATTAGGTGACAAACAGGCAAACTCCCTTATTCATCCATCAACATGCGAAAGGCCACACAAAGAGAGGTTAATGAACTTCACAAATCAGGCAAGGGCTATGAAAATATAGCTACATGTCTGAAAATACCCGTCTCCACTATTAGGGCCATAAAATGTGGAACACCTGGAGCTGCGATGAACCTTTCTGGAAGCGGACACGTGTACTAAATGTCACCAAACCACAAACATAAGCACCTTGAGTTTGCTAAATGTCAATGGAACTCTGACAGGAACCAAGTTCTGAAATCTGACGAGACTAAAATTGAGCATCTGATGAGATTCAAATTGAGCAACCATCACCAGATGAGGGTTTGGTGTCATGCAGCCACAGTCATGCAGAAAATAACTTAACTGTGAAATATGGTGTGGGATCTCTGATGTGGTGGGAGTTTAACTTCCAAAGTCCCAGGGAACCTTGTTATGATATATGGCATCATGGACTTCATCAAGTACCTGGAGATTTTTGGGCAAAACCTGTCTGACTCTGCCAGGAGGCTAAAGCTGGGCTGTCATTGAATCTAGATTGAATCATGGATCTACCATCCAAAGCATACCTCCAAACCCACATGTAAAGGTTTCACAGAACAAAGAATCAAGCATTTGCAATGGCCAGCACAGTCCCCTGACCTAAATCCCATTGAAAACCTGTGGGGTGAACTGAGGAGGAAAGTGTAATATCAATATCAAATTGTTCAACAGAGTGGGTAGAACAAGGGCTGAAATAAAAACTATTGTTTTATCATAATTGCATCATAAATACAATGACAATCATAAAGTAGGTGATGTTTATTAGGAAACAACATTTCTATTATCATCATGTAATCAAATGTATTTTAGATGTACAGAAGAGCAGGGTTAAAGTGAAACGTCACGTATGGTGACATAATTTTACTTTTAATTTGACTTTTTCACAGACGAGATGTTTTAAAAGCTATTATGCAACCATGTGCAAAATGATGATATTTGAGACCAAGTGCATAAACAAAAATGAAGAAATATGGAATTTTACAACAAATCATTGTATTCCTACTCTACATATACCGAATATGTTCAACACTATTTTACCCCTTCTTGTCAAGACCATTACATGGGGGGGTCTAGTTTCAAGCAATTATTTGAACACCTGCTACATCAGGTTACATCCCTAGAAATGCTATTATTCTCTTCCTTCAAACCACTTGTATACGTTTGCTTTCACTTTATCCATAGACGTTTAACTCGCCCTGGACAAACGTTGAATACTGACGAGTTTGGAGGACATATCGCAGAAACTTGGTGTCTGAATGGCAGTCTAATTGCCTGTGCAATTGGCATTTAGCCGACTACAGAAATAGTTAATAGGCTTTAAATGCATTTTAGTGGCTAAAAGCCAGCCTACACCAGGTAATGGAAGCCCTGCTTTGGGGGGGTGAGCATGTGCGTACATGAACGCATGTCTGCAAGACCAACAACAGTCTAACAACTCTGTAATTGTCTATTTGACTGACATAAAAGGATTTGAAACGTAGTGATCAATGTAAAATGATGTTAGAAGGGACCTGCATTATTATAGATGTCAGAGTGACGTGCTAAATGAACGATAGATTAAACGCAGCCATGGCTAAATGGAAAGAGTCAATTCCCAGCAACTTAAAAAGACTTCCTTTGATCAACCACAAATCAATCACCAGTCAGTAATTCGCCATAGGGAGTAATTTAGAGTGTGTGTCCTTTGATCTCGAAAATGTGACTGAAGCAGTGAGCCAGAAAGAACATTCTCTGAGAAACTTTCTAGTGGACAGGGATCTAATGTCCGTGAGATGGAATTCATTGAAATAGTGGGAATGACAAAGGGAAATCATATAAAAAAATAAAGCTGGACCAAAATCCATATTACAATATTTGGACAGATTAATCCTGATAAAATCAACTGCAAGTGTATGTACACTGCAGTTATGTTTACTACTCAGTCAAAATTACAACTATTAAATGTTAAATGGTATTAGCCATCCATATAAGCTGACTTCTTCCAGTTCAGACATCTCTAGATGCACTCCTGAAACAACCCCCTGCTGGCATTGATACACACAGGAATGAGGTATTCTGTGATAATGATAAGTGTTGAAATTCAACACTACTGTTGTTTGCTCCTTGGGGTTTTAAGGCCGGGTGTTTTGTAAAAGCACTGTGACAACTACTGATGTAAAAAGGGCTCTATAAATAAATTTGATTTGATTGATTGATTGATTACACACACGTATCAATTTAGTCTTTGTTTGTAGTGGGTGTGTGTATGCGTGCGCAATGTGTGTGTACACGTACCTAGGAGCGAACTCATCGATGGTGAGGCCAGCTTTCAGCCCAGTGCGGCAGTACTCCAGGCCGTTGGCGATGGTGTAGGCAACCTCCAAGATGGCGTCTGCCCCGGCCTCCTGGAGATGGTAGCCACTGATGGAGATGGAGTTGAACTTGGGCATGTGCTACCAAGGAAACAAACCAGTCAAATATTAATAACAATAATAAATCTGTCATTATGGGTAAAAAATGACTAAACTTTGAGTGAGTGAAAATCATTATCAAGAAATCATTTTATAATAAAACGTAATTCTTTTTGTCACAATCACTGGCACACCTAGAAAATCTTTTGAATAAAATGTAATTTATATATTCCAACTAAGACTTAAGCATACACCTGATTATAGAAGTGCATTCAGTGACAGGAAGATGCTATTGGAAATCTGTAACCCAGAGGGCTGGTAAAATGTATTCATTGTTTTTCGCCTTTCGGAACTAGAGCCCAATCCAATGCCTGCAGGTATCCTCGAGGCATCATATTGCCATAATAGTGGTGATTGTATTTTCAAGCATGTAGCTATCGTTTTATAGTCATTGATTGATCTTCAAAGGTCAACAACCTTTTGTCTCATGTCATGTGTATGCTTTAGCCTTTTTCATGTTAATGGAAAACTAAGGGAGTTTAGCCTACCTCATTTATACCCTAGTGAAACAGGGTGTCATGGACAACCACTTAAGACTTTCTAAAGGTTTAGATGAGCTTTAAAATGTTAATTAGTCCAGTTGAGCAAGACAGTCCCACCGAATGCTAAGGACACATTCTTCCTGCTGCCATCGGGCATCACAGTGTTACCTCACTGGCAACCACTACGAAGTGTTGGGACTAGAGTGTTTTCGATCATTTTGGTTTAAAAGTTATTTCTACTTTCCTTCAAGTTTTATACCTTGACTGATAATGCATCCAGATGACAGATTTGAAGTTCGGAGATAGGTAACCAGAAGGCATTTTTTAAGGGCAGGTGATGCGGTTTTCAGAAATGGGACACCAATCCAATGTCTACATGTCTTGCAGGGTGAAGATGTGTTAATCAAGGTAGAAGTATTGTATTGAGAGGCTTTCAAAGAGTCTCCTGACACAAAGCTACAAGCAGCCACATGTGGACATTTGATGAAATTAACAATATTTAAAAGTCAGTCAGTCGTTCTTTTTCTGCATTGCAGCAAGGTAACTTTAGTGGTTGAAATCACATGCCAATTCAGGCCAAGTAGCAGTAGCCACCTCTTGTATAGAGCAGCATAAACAAACTGTTACGGATGTCTATCTGCGTGGTTTATCTGTGTGTATGGATAGCACTCCCTAATGGCTCATTAACTAACCTGAAAACTAGGGGATGAGCAGTGGAGGATAGTTGGGACTGAGCCTTTCGAAGTATTCTGTTATGTCCTTACCTTGGATGTGTACGCAAAGATATCAGCGATTGCATGCATGGAAGGTTCCGGCGGGAAGATATAGGTGTTGCGCACCATGAACTCCTTCAGAATGTCATTCTGAATAGTTCCCGTCAGTTTCTCCTTGGGTACCCCCTGCTCCTCCCCCGTCACGATGAACATTGCCAGCACGGGGATCACTGCTCCGTTCATTGTCATAGACACTGACATCTTCTCCAGAGGGATGCCGTCAAACAGCATCTTGGTGTCCTCCACGGTGTCTATAGCGACCCCCGCCATTCCGACGTCGCCGTGGACACGGGGATTGTCGGAGTCGTAGCCACGGTGAGTCGGGAGGTCAAAGGCGACCGAGAGACCCTGCTGACCCGCTGGAGAGAGAGGTAAGGGAAAGAGTTAAGAGAGAAGGGGGGAGAGATAAGTTACATTTACTAGAATGGCAGGAGGTGACTCCTAACAAGGTTTAGCCAAAAATAAGTATCTCAAAATATCCACAAAACCACTGTTATATTAACGTAGAGAGTATGATTAATGCATTATTAAATATAACAAGGCGTGTTTCCAGGCCAACCACAATACCAAAATGTATTCATGGCACATAGAATTGGAGGACAGGAGTTAAATGATGTACGTAAATAATGACATCACTGCAATTTGTCCCAACATGCCAGTGTGAGTGTTGAGTACCTTTGATATTATCCCGGTAGAACTTGTTGCTCTCCTCCACAGTGCTGAAGCCAGCATACTGCCTGATGGTCCAAGGCCTGAATGTGTACATAGTGGGGTAGGGCCCCCTAGTGTAGGGAAAGACCCCTGGCAGCTCATCAGGTTTCATGGCAGAGTCCGCTTTAGTGTAGACCGGTTTGATGTTGAGGCCCTCTGGTGTGCGCCAGATCAGGTCTTCTGGATTCTTCCCCTTTAGTTGTTTCTTGGCCAGGCTGGCCCACTCCTTATGGAGACCCACCTCATCCTGACAGGACATTGCTGTGCGAAACTGTCGAGAGTGTGTCTGTGAGGAGCAGGAAGATCCTAGAAGTCTGCGTGCAGCCTGAGCTGCACATGTCCTATGTGCGGTCAGCATTGGTGGGCCTGGATCAGTACCACATGAGACAAATGGGAAGGGAATGAAAGAGAAGGCACACAAAAAAAATGCATAAATCACTCTTGGTTTATTGGCTCTGTAATGTCATTGTAACTATATCAGCATAAGGCACCGAATGGATATCAATCAAATTAAAAGTTGTCAAGCTGGGAACGATTCGCTGCCCAATTGCTAATTGTGTAATATTTGCTATCTAGTACCCGCGTTAAGGTTAATTCGCTAACTAGCCAACTGTTGAATAAAAACGTTACAAGGCAGACACAGTCAGAGTACTATACAGTAAAGTTTTCTTGAGAGCCCAGCTGAACTGCCCCGACTGCTGTCACACCAATATCACTCCCCAATACAGTAGTAAGACTAATTTCAACGGCTAGTAGCAGTACGAAAGACACATTTGTTATACACTATCTAGCAAGCTACCAGTATAGCCATTTAGCTAGCTAGGCAACTACAGTAGCATGAACTGGCAAATTTGAAAACGGGCAAATGTTAAATAGGCAAGACAGTCTGTAAAATTACACAGAGTATTTCTGACTTTCAGAAATACAATAAATTATTTTAGCACAAATTCTGACCTTGGTGTTTTGTTGTGTTCTCAGTCGAGTTGCAGTCAAGGCGTGTCGTTCACAGCCAATGATATTTCATAACATTGTTAGCTGACAATCAGCGTCTTGTGAGCAACATTAAAAAATCACTTCCGGGTCACGAAAATAAGGATTTTTTTCAAAATAAAAGAGACCAAAATACTACTTGAAAACTGACATAAATAGAGTTTATTAATTGTTAAAGAAAATTTTCCTCTCGAAACATAGAAAACAATTCATGTTTGACCATATTAAAGAGTAAATTCAATAAAAAGTGGGTATTAACACGTTCCAGGGGCAAAATTCAGGAAATGCCAATGACTGAATATGGAATAAATATTGCCTCACTGCTCATAAACTATTGAATATTCCACAGAGAAAGCAATGTAGGAACTGCTCAGGAGAGTGTGTAGAGTAATACAAACCTGTCAAACGATGGGTAATGGTGTGCTACATCTAGCAACACAATATTTTCCACACCC
>JACXGI010000591.1:5359-33559 GCA_016801175.1 Esox masquinongy
CACCTCATTTCAATCTACAGCTTGATAACATGCATAAGTAAAAAAAAAAAAAAAAAAAGTTGTTTCGTGCAGTCAGTCGGTATTAACTTTGTCCATCTCTGCATTATACAGGCAGGTGAATATAGCTGTCTGCTGTCACAACAGACTCCTGATCATAGGAGGATAGGGGAGGATGAGAAGTAAATTAATGATATAAATATGCTTTCAAATGATGTGTTTGGTTCTCTTCCCAATGGCCTATTTAACAATGTCAGTAGCTTTAACCCTTTTAAACCCACAACTCTTTAACTATAATTATGCTTGTGAATATTCATGAGTGTGGTACTTTAAGGATTAATTAGTACAGTATAGAAGAGCAGACGTCTGTGAGAAGCAGACATGGACATGGAGTTGCCACTGGGGAAAGATGGAGGTGTACCTCCACCATGTGCCCTCTTTGCCAATAAGAACGTGACAGAGCTGGGAGGACAAAATGCGTTTGCGACCCAGATGTTGCGTTCTGGGTCTTGTCTCTGTTGTTCCTACCTGGAATAGCAACCGTCCAAATGCTGTTAAACATTAACGTGTTGACCTGTGTAGTTGAATCTGATGTCATGGTGTGATGTGTTGAGTATGGTCGTGGTCAAATGAACTAAACCCATGAGATTAAATAGATATCTCGGATGAAATGCATCACGAGCAGTCAACTGAGAAGTAATTCCGATGAAGATGATTTGATTTTAAGAACCGTAGGCAACTTCTTGATTGGGGTGTGTCATTCCTGTCTGATGACACCTGATATCCAGCCTACAGGTTGTACTCAGTAGGTCACAGTGTAGAGAAAATAAACTGCATTTTCAGTTTTTCCCTTCCTGATTTCCAATACTGTTTGAACCCATGCTGTAGTATGCATTTTGTCTGGCCTGACCTGGTTTTGTCCCAGCAGATTTACTATATGGTGTAGATACTTCTAGCCCTTCCCAGCTAACCACAGACCTCTGCAGAAACAGGGGCAGAACAGATAGGATGACCATATGAAATGTACTGTCTGTCTGACACACTAATCTGCCCGCCACTGTCTGTCCCCCATCTAGCAGACAATCATGTGTTGTGGTGCTGAAATTTTCTGCAACTTTTAATGGCGAAACTGGAATGCACTATGGTGTTATAGAGATCTTATATTGAGTGCCATCTAAAATAGTTTCCAGAACAACTCTTTCTGTGTCTGGAGTAAAATGTGTCCAGTAAACCACTTAAAGCCTATACCATTTTGCTAAAATAAATAATACCATTTTCTTTTGGTGTCACCTCATTTTCTATAGAACGTGATTCCAGCAGAGGTGTCCCTGGTGTGTGTGGTGAAGCCTGATGAATTTTGGGATAAAAAGGTCACTCATTTCTGCTTCTGGAAAGAAAAGGACAGACTAGGCTTTGAGGTGAGTGTCTAATCTATCTCCATCTCTCTTCACTTGTCACTCTGTCCTCTAACCCCTCTCTCTCTGCTCATCTCTCTTATACTAATATTGTTGTTTTCTGAGCAGCTGCTTCTGCCTCCCAAAGGGGCAGATTATGATTAGAATTCAGTTTACCTTCCTTCACAAACCAATGTTGGCAGTATTTGTGGGGTGGCATGTAAATTAATAAAGAGATGAAGCTTTTTGTTTCATTCAGTAAGGAATCTATTTGGCTGTGTTGTAGATCCCTCCAGCAATGGTGTTTTTTGGCTTGGTCCCAGATCATATTTTGCTGTATATCCAACTCTTATAGTTCTTGTTATTGCATTGCCTGGTAATTTCTAGTAGTTTTCAAGGGCTATTTTGTGGTTGCTTGCTCCACAACAGCCCTAAAATATAGCCAATCCATTACTAACCTGCCTCTCAGAGGAATTGCTGACAACATTTTCTAGACCTATTTAAATCAGTTCATCAAGATGGCCATATTCTGTTGTGATAGACAGCATTGCAGCATTAGTTTATTTTAAGTGCACAGTGTGGAGACGTGGAATGGAGACCTTTCTGGCAGCAAGTCACCATATTGTCTCAGAACTAGATTCATATTAGTTATTAAATATTCATGCATCCTGCTCAATTTCAAGCTCCATGGGCACTCAGTCTCTTCCTATATCCCCAAAGGATTTATATTAATAAAAGGGGGGCCATGCGCACGCACACACACACACCTACATAGACATTCTCTGAGAGAAAGAAGGGAGTGATGGAGCGAGTGTTCCCAGTTTATATTTCATTACTATAAGCCCCCTCACAACAGTGGTAGTAATGAAACTGTGGCTGACATGTTTGATAGTAATGGACAAGGTTCTATGAATACATAGTATCCTGATCTGATGCAGCGTGCTCTCCTTCAGCAGCGACTAACACTGTCATCATGATGTTGCTTGGCAGCTTCCGAGGTAGCGAGCGCCATTTTCGATAGAGCCCCCAGCCCCCTTAATGAGTGAGACTATATGGACAGGTCCTAAATATGACTTTGAGGCACTTTGTGCACCAGACCAGGTCCTCATGTGAGCGTCTACATTAAGATCTTCAAGTCAAAAACTGTATCAAGATTCTGAGAGGTGCTCACGCATATCGTATCTATGCATATCGTATCTATGCATATCGTATCTATGCGTGAGCTGATGGCCACAGTGCTGCTTGGTATGTCTCTAACATGTCAGTGTAAATTCTAATGCGTTGGAAATGATTATGCTAACTAAGATAAGTCGCTAGCGTTTTATGCTCTCTCTCTCATTATGTAAACAAGCCCTAGGTCTCATACCTTGTCTGGTCTGAGTGTGTGTGTCTCTGAGTGTGTGTCTCTGAGTGTGTGTGTCTCTGAGTGTGTGTGTCTCTGAGTGTGTGTGTCTCTGAGTGTGTGTGTCTCTGAGTGTGTGTCTGGGAGGGACCATGTTGGGGTGTACTGGTGTGCCTCTGTGTGTCTATGTCTATGTGTATATAAACAAGTGTGTAAAGACACTGACACTAATTCCTGAGACTGCTCAGTGGAAGTCTTGTTGTTTTTGCTCCGACAGTTCTGGAATGATCTGGGCCATCAATCCCCTCTAGCTCTCCTTCCCTATCGTTTCTCTGCTTCACCAGATGGCTCTGTTGGAAGGCTGAGGTGCTTAAATTATTGTGAATGGAAATACTTGAAATTGTTCAGTCTACTTTAGTTTAAATAGAATGGAGTCTGTTCTTGCGTTCATTAGACTTTACTGTTGAGGTGTTAACAATTAAATTTTTACCTTGAACTAAGTTATTGTCTGACCTTTGTTGAGCTCTACTGCTCAGAAAGCATCTGATGTGAGTACCAGAGCATATGGGAATTTAATGCCCAGGTAAACCTTAAAGAGGAATTCTCACTCATGTGCTTACCACCTTAATGTTAAGGGTCTACCTATTATGGTTTGTTTGTCATCATCAACTTTATTTCAAATCACCTTGCACCATATCCACTCATTATTTGTATATCTGTCAGTCACAATTTTCTCTCAATATATTGTGGATGTGATGTCCCTTGAACACGGCCATTCTATTTTGAGGGGTCGTATTCTTTTGTTAATGGAATTGTTTTGCAGTGAGACAAAGCAACACTTTTGATAGAGAGTTGACTCAGAGATGTAACTTAACATATTAGACTGTAATTGTAAAAACCCTGTCACAAAATACTTGGCTTCATTTGTCTTTTTTTTTTCAAAGTACAATGTTTAGGATTTCTAGCTCACATAAAACGTCCCACAATCTGTTTAGTTTCAAAGAATTTCCATAAGGATTGTGAGCTGAGGAGTTTAAACACTGGGGTCTGTATTTGAAAGGCAGCTTGATTGTATTGTTGAGCTATGATCAGTTTTTCCTTTTAGAACATAATGGGTAGGACTATATGGACAGATCCTAAATATGACTTTAAGGCGCTTTGTGCACAGGACCAGGTCCTCATGTGATCATCTACATTAAGATGTTTAAGTCAAAAATGAATCCATGTCCCACACTCTGAGGGCAGTGGGAAATACAGCCTTAGTGGGATGGATGGAGTTAATTTTAAAGTGGTGGTTTCATGAACAAATGTCTATTCAGATGTAATTTGATACATCCTGGGTTGTGAAAGAGAAGAGATTGGTCTGTTTTCACTTGGGTTTTTCTTTCTGTTCTCACTTGGGTTTTGCCAATGTCATGCCCAATCTGCAATCACAATCTTCACTATTACCTTCTTATTTGGAGGCTATTCACAATAGAAATAAATGTACATGGTGTGTGTGTGTGCGTGTGCGTGTGCGTGTGCGTGGGATTCTCCTGACCTTAGTAGTGAAAAGCAGATGTTAAGGCATCCAACTATTCCACACCACTGTAGATTGATTTACACGTATTCAGACCATGCTGGTAGTGTGCAAGGGGTTAGCAACTGGCGGACAGGTTTTTGCTTTCAGCTTGGTATGTGCACACGCGCACACACCAGTCAAGTTTCTGCTTTTAGCATGTGACTCAAGCGCACACACACAGCCGTCAGACTCAACACACACACAGCCGTCAGCTCTCTTCTTTCAGCGTCTGATACGGTCGGGAGCTGGGCTGTGTTTAGGGTCACCATACTGGCAGTATTTCAGGGGAATTAAAAGGACAGTATTTCATTATTTAAAGCTTTATCTTGATTAAAAACAAACCATACAGATTCTGGTACACTGCTGAGAATCTGGGATGAAGAGGGTTCTCTTGTATTGTAGCTTATCCTCTCTTATCTCCTTATACATGCTGCTGACTCTCCCCTTTAATCATCTGACAGAGAGGGGTAGGCTATGACTTCTATACTGATTATAATGAGCAATACTCACAGCACAGACGGTTGGAAAAGAAGCAAGTTCTGCTTTTCATTTTCCACTCCATTTGATGCCTGCTCTTTACATTCCGAACAGGTATTGCTGCCAGATTAGTCACATCTCGACAAACACACCCAAACATTTCAGTCCGGCCGACATCTATATTTACCGGGTGAATCCCCCACTATTAGCAATGACGAGAAGGGATTTGGAGACTTTAAGACTGAAGTTCAGGTCCCGTATTCAGAGTGTTTGCTGATCTAGGATTCTGTAGTCTATTATTATTATTATTCTGTTAGATCTGAGCTGCAAAATAGATCAGCATCTCTACTGTGAGACACTGATAAACACCGGCCCAGATCTTCCTGTCCCTGGTGGTATACTCACTTCGTTTGATGTGTTCATCTCATCTGGATGGGAAGCTATGTATTGCTTGTTATCCAAATGTTCCACCAGAGCAGGACTGTAACAAGTCTGTATATGGCAGTAGGAAGGATGAGTAAAGGAGAGAGCGATACGAGGAACACAAATTTTTGACAGGTGCCGTTTTCTATTTGAGCAAGAAAACTGTAAGCGATTTGAAAAATAAATGCTTGAAGCAGTGTGAAAGTGAAGTGAATGTTATTTTTATGGACATCTCTTAGTGCCGGTGTATTTGAACATCACCAAATGTGTCAATAAAAAAGGCTATGCTTATTGAAACCTTTTGTTACGCCTAGATAATATGACACAAAGATTTCTTAGGTGAAAACTGGGGGAAACCTTTTGTGTTTATATGGCGTATGTTTAGCCTAATGTCAATGTCACAGCTTTCTGGCCATGGTCTTAGATGTCTGTCGTTATGTTACCGGGTTACAAACTTGGTCAGAAAAGTCTGGAAGAGTAGGCAATTTCTGTACAGGGATGTACAAGATTTACACGCAATTCTTATTGTATCCTGTATTTGCACAGTTTCTTATATTGGGGTAGTGTAATGTATTTATCTGCACAAGTGCAAGTCACCACATCTGGCATTTTAATCTTGTTTGAATCTGCCATGTCTGTCGTTCTTATTCAACAAGAAAGTAAGATCCATTATAGTCCCGGTCAAATCAACATCATTCTGTTTTGAGAGAAATGTCAGATTGTGTATAGGTGTTTCTCTGTTTGATCAGCTGTTTCTACATTTTTGGTGAATTTAAGTTTTTATTCTCTCCAATCTTAGATGAGATTAATGTAATGATTGAATAACTCAATTCTTCCATCTACAGTAGGGATTTAGTCAACTCTGATCCTTTGTTGTCTTCTGTTCTAGGTTATTCTGGTATCTGCCAATAAGCTCACACGCTACATTGAGCCTTGTCAGCTGACTGATGAGTTCGGAGGAAGTCTGGTGTATGATCACATGGATTGGGTGAACAAAAGACTGGTAAGCCCAGTTGACAGTTAGGTACATCTGCCCTGTGACTGGGCAATTACTGTTCAAAAACACACAGTTCACTCCTACAGATGAAGGTCATTTTTGTCAGACGTTTACAATGATATAAGCGTGCCTGTATATTTTTATTCACGTTTGTTCTTCTTTAGGTCTTCGAGAAGTTTACAAAGGAGTCCACGTCCCTTCTAGATGAGCTGGTGGTCATCAATGAGAGTGAGAAAAGCAACCAATTAGACAAAGAAAGGTATCTGTTCTCCCAAAATCTAGACACCTTAACTCAGTAGCCAGTTTATATGGTACAGTAATCCAGGACTTGTTTTTTCACTTGTCAAGTGTCAGTGATTGTTTGCCCACTGGAGCCACTTCTTCTTCTTGATTTTAATTAATATGAGTGGAACCGGGTGTGGTTGCCTGCTGCAGTAACCATGAGATTCGAGTGGCCCGGTTTCATGTGAGCTTGAACCATTCTAGTGCTTCTTCAACATCTCTCATCAGCCAGATGTTTTTACCCACAGGACTGCTGTTCACTGGATGTTTTTGGTTTGTTGCACAATTCTCAGTAAACCTTAGACATTGATGTGCATGAAAAGCCCAGGAGGGTGGCAGCACACCTGCCATGCTCAAAGTCCCATAGGTGGCTAGGTTTGCCCATTCCAATATTGAATCAAATAGTAACTTAATATCCTATTTTGGTCAGGCCACGTGACCTGCGTTCTGTAAGAGTAACAGGGTGTACCTAATAAACTGGCCACTGACTGTATTTTTGCATTCATGGTTAAGGTGTAATTTGTTACAATGCAATTGCAGTATATCGTTATTTTTCATTACATGTTTATGTTGACCAAGAAACACTTTACTTTCTTATTTTTCTCCCAGGCCACCAGATTGTAACTTCCTACCCTCATTTGATCCTGAAACAGTTCTACAAACCGGTAATGACTATGCTTCTTTAAAATATTTTTGCATTAAGTCAGTGTTGATACAAATAGCTGAATACCAGTAGGCCTAGCTACTAGTAATATGCTGTGTTTTTCCTCAACCCGTTTGGGCTCCATTAAGTTTAATGATATGGGATGCGGAGATGATTTTGAGCTAGAATGTTAACCACCATGGTTAGCAGTGCACGGTGCCAGCTGAAAACCCATTTTCCACTCTGCTTATCCCCTCAGTAAACATACTTATGTATAAGTCCCAAATGGCATCCGATATCCTATAGGTCCAGTTCAAAAGTAGTGCACTATTTAGGGAATATGGTGCTATTTTCACCTAGACCCATTTTTATTTGCAGGCTTAGTGGCATGTAGTGTGTTACTTGAACAGTTTTACTATAGAGAAAATATTTACCCAGGCAGCTCGGGTGGAGACGGGAAGGCCAAAGCAGAGCTGGGTTCTGTCCCAAATGGCCCTGTATTTCTTTTGTAGTGCACTACATTTGGCCCAGGCCCATGAGCTTATGGACAAAAGTAGGGCCCTCTAAAAGGAATGTAGTGCCATTTGGGATGCAACCCTTGGAAGGCCATCACAGAGCAGGGCTGGCCCAATAAAAGGGGCTTTGTCTGAAGGTTGTGGAACTGATGGTCAGTTCACCACGCCTCTGGTACTGTGTTTCCCACAGAACAACTCACTCTGGATGTGGTCCAAACAGCACCCTATTCTACATAGTGCACTATTTTAGACCTGAAGCCTGTGGCCTGATTAATGCATTAGATAGAGAATAGGGTGCTGTTTGGGATTATCTGACGGCTACACAACACCTGATGTTCTCTTTCGTTGCTTAGCACAATGAATATGGATTAAGTTTCATCTGGCTTGCTTGCATTGACGTTATAGGCACCTCAGAGAGAGAATAAGCGGTTCAGCATTTATAAGGCCCTTTTATTGTATTAGAGTAAAATTATGAGTTTAATAAAAAAAATAACTTGCTTATTAGCTAACAGGAATTTTTTGTCCAATGTCTGCTTTTTTCAAAGAATGGACTTGGGGGAGCTTTCCAGCGTCATTTATCATAGTATAAAGAGGTGGAGATGTTCAAGATGTTTTTATTATTAATAGCAGTCTTTCCCCTGAAGTAATAATGTAGACAATAATGCTCCTTTGAGGTGTGTTTTGTATCTTAATGTCTCACAAGGAGGAACTTGGTGCTGTATATTCTCTTAACCTCCCTCTCTCCAATAAAATGCATCTTCCATCAAATCTTTTCTCCACTTATCCATTGTATTATTGTTCACTACCATGTGCTCTTGGTATACCTCCATCGCTCTCCCTCTCAACACTCCCTCCCTCGCTGTCTCTTCCTCCTTCCTGCTGCTGTCTGTCTCTCTATCGTTCATTATCTCTTTTGGTCACTGCCGTTCCTCTGACCATGCCCGTCACCTCTCTCCCCTGCAGGCCATGAGTTGCTGTCGGAGCTGCAGCAACGTCGGTTTAACGGATCAGAGGGGGGGGGTGGAGCCTGGTCCCCCATGGATGACGAGCTGCTGGCCCAGCCTCAGGTAAAATAGAACCGAATCACTCATTTTCCTAGAAGGAACATCAGTTGTGTCAATTACATGTAAACATATGTAGTGAACCTACTGTCCAACAGCAGATTTCCCGCTGCTGCAATAAGATACTCAGACTGTATGAGTGAATGTGTTTCAGGTCATGAAGCTGCTGGACTCCCTCAGGGAACAGTACACAAAGTACCAGGAGGTGTGTCGTCAACGCAGCAAACGATCTCAGCTGGAGGAAATACAGACCAAGGTCATGCAGGTACTGCACTCACACTGAACACACACCGTGATACCACACAAACTGAACACACACCGTGATACCACACAAACTGAACACACACCGTGATACCACACAAACTGAACACACACCGTGATACCACACAAACTGAACACACACCGTGATGGCACACACACTGAACATACACCGTGATGGCACACACACTGAACATACACCGTGATGGCACACACACTGAACACACAACGTGATGGCACACACACTGAACACACACCGTGATACCGCACACACTGAACAAACACCGTGATACTACACACAAACTGCACTCACACTGCCCTCTGATACCACACACAATGAACAGGCACACTGTACACACACTGCCCTATAATACCACACACACTGAACATACAGTGCAGACATAATTCCCCCTGACACACACACTGACTTCACAATGCAGACGCACTGCCCACACACACTTGCCTATGACCTCATCAGCAGCAGCCTAGTGACAGCCCCACACACACTGCCCTTATGTCTCCAAACCACCAGCATAGTGAAAGACTGTGCCCTGGATTGCAACGAACGCAGATTACAAACATCACACTGCCTTGACTTTGGACAAACGCCATCAACAACAGCAGCAGCTTAGACCAGACCGAGAGACGAGTGCTTCTCTTTTGTTCATTGTGTTCTGGACCTTGTCTCAGAGAGGTTTAGAAGCTACACATACCCACATCATTTCCTGAGGATTAGATCAGCAGAAACCTGGGCAGACCCACTAGTCATGAGCCTTGGACACTAGTGTATGAGAGCCTTCTTCAACCCGACTTCCGACACACAGGGAATGTCTCCAACTCAGACAGGGAATGTGTCCAAAACAGTCTTTCCCACACAGTGGGCCCTGGTCAAAAGTAGTAGCTGGTCAGAATGAGTGCACTATAAAGGGGAGAGGGTATTATTTAGGACAAAGCCTGTGGGAGTTAGCAGTCAGCACACATTGCTATGTCTCCGTACGCTCCACCCGCAGCAGCTGGCACTACCTCATATCCTGTCTGTAACCTTAAAGAGAAAACGCCTTTCTCTCATTACCAATAGATGTAGCTCTACTTCAGCCTCTTAAGCAGTACACTGACTGTGCACCTGACCATTAGGTCTGTTCTACTAAGTGTTCCCAGGAACATTACACCCTGTGGTGGTAGTAAGGCTGCCTTACGGATAATTGTACTACCCAGACTTTGAACCAAAGGCCTCAGCTTTGTGAATGTTTTACAATGAAACAGGAATTGATACGGAACGGAACAGAACAGCAAGATGATGTGATGTATTCAGTGTAATGGATGGATTCTATTTTAGTCAAACATATTCTAGATTTTATTCCAGATTCTTATGGAATGAGCCGTCTGTTGCTATGGTGATGATGTGGTTCTTCAGGCAGGAGGATGAAGGATTAGTTTGTCTGGAGGAGTTTGGCCTAGTTCTTATCTACTGGGAGAGAGATGGCGGTGCTGTTAGAAAGTAGGGGAGTCGTTTATAAGCTGTATTGCTCTGAGCAATGCCAGAGACAGGCAGGAGAATTGGCTGGGCAAGCTAAAAGATGATACTGAAGAAAACGGTTCTGTCAAACTCACACACTAAACTACTTTATCACCCCTCTTACACAGTTCAGTGAATTCCTACTTGACTTCTTGATCCTCCCTAAATAATTGTGTAATCTATTCAAAGCCGATGCTGAATTAGATTCATCATGTTATGGGATATTTCCTTTACTTGTCCTGGGATGTCAGTTTCCCACTGAGAATACTGGTATGATGTAATATTAACAATATTTACTTTGAAGATGCAGACACATGGTACTATTTCTACAATGAAAGTAAGAAATAAAGAAATAATATACAATCTCTGACTGATCTCAATTTGTTACATGTGGAATTTTGCAGTTTTAATCATTTTAATTGTGCCCCACACAAAACTGGAGGGTAACGGACTGGTGGCCCTGGGAGGAAGTGGTGAAGCATTTGTAAATGATTGTCCAATAAGGAACCTCAACAGATACCTGGAAGGTGTGTGATTGGTTGGTCCTGTGTTGTGAGTCTGTGAGTGATGAAGTGTGTATTAATGAAGTCTTGTTGCTATGCAGGTTGTAAATTGGCTCGAGGGGCCTGGCACAGAGCAACTGCGAACCCAGTGGGGGATTGGAGATTCCATTAGGGCCTCCCAGGCCCTGCAGCAGAAACACGAGGAGATAGAGAGTCAACACAGTGTAAGAACAGAATAACACTACAGACACAAAACAACTAACACAACTGACACAGGCCATCCATACAGAACCCCTAGAAGATAGAGGCGACGCAGCATAAGAACTACAAATGACACAACAGACAACATATACAGCTCTGGAAAAAAGACCACTGCACCTTTTTCTTTCCTTTCCAAAAAAGTTAAAAAGCAAAGTTTTGAGTGAGGAACAGAAGGGTTAAAATTAAGAGACCACTGCAAATTGAATGCTTCTGTTCCTCACTCAAAACTTTGCTTTTTAACTTTTTTGGAAAGGAAAGAAAAATGTGCTGTGGTCTCTTAATTTTTCCGGAGCTGTATATTCTGTCCACCGTTCACAATATGTTCATGTCATTCTGACTGGTTAGACTGTGGACAACTGTACTGAACTGTTTCTCTATCGCTGTCTTATGCCTCTGTCGCCTTCTGTCTGTCTGCAGCAGGAACACTTGAAGATCCCAATAATTAGGTCACTGATTGCAATCATGGTTTTGAATTGCTGGTGGGAATTTGTTAGCAGCCAGGGGGCATACAGTACTGTAACTGTTTTTCACAGATCGTATCTTTGATGTAATCATTCAGGAGTCCAGTGATGTAAATAAGGAAACTCGTTGACGTCTGGAAAAAAGCTACTCCTGTTTAAAGACAAAAGCCACATAGAAAAATGATAAACTTTGAAGCTCTAACTGAAGCTTGCCCATAAGCTTTCCTTCATGGCCGTGGTGTTGTCCTCCCTAGTTACCAAAGTCAGGGACAGGCAGTCAGACAGGAAGTGACTTCATGGCCGTGGTGTTGTCCTCCCTAGTTACCAGAGTCAGGGACAGGCAGTCAGACAGGAAGTGACTGTGGCAAGAACAGCTGTAGGGTGTAACTAATGTTTTCCCTAGCTGGATTTAGATAAAAGACAGTGCTGAATCAATGCTCTGGGTTGGAGCGTGTCCTAATGACCAAAAAGAGAAAGCCAGCCAGGTTAAACTGAAGGCGACATCGAGAGAGACAGGTTGAGCTAAATATTGATGGTAAAAGCGATGTGGAGCTGTGATGTGCTATACCCTTTGGCCTTCAGCAGGTGGTGCTGCTGATCTGGATCTGAAAGGTCAATGTGTTTTTAAAGTTATGGTCACGACCCAAAAGCGCACAGATAGGGAATTTAAATCACTTGCTGTTCAGTCGGTGAGAACTTTGGCAGCTTTAATACATACAGAATTTGTAATGTTAGTATAATATCCCAATCTACTGTGTTTGCTTGTGCGAAATATGCCTAAAAGGAAGAGGGATATGTTTATTAATGTAAAAGTGTAATCTTCAGTGCTGTATTGGTGTGTGTGTTATTGGTTGTGTAACATTGTACACTGGAGGATTGCGGTGTACCCGTGACAGTGATGACGTGTGATGACGTGCATTTCCAGAAGTGATTGTTGTGTAAAACGCGTGCTGTTATTGTCACTTGATGTCTCAGGAGTGGTTCGCGGTGTACGTGGAGCTGAACCAGCAGATAGCAGCGCTGCTCAGTGCCGGAGACGAGGAGGACCTAGTGGAGCTGAAGGGTCTACAGCAGCAGCTCAGTGACGTCTGCTACAGGCAGGCCAGCCAGCTGGAGTCCAGGCAGAACGTTCTGCAATCAGCACACGAGTTCCACAGCACTGCCCAGGATGTACGTTCATTATTTAACCATTGGAAAATTGCTATACAGCCGTGTCAATCACTAGGGCTGGTGCGCAGGCATTTATAATGCTTTCAGAATTCAGTAGCGGAAAGCAACGCCTCAACAATCAGGGCAAGATGGAGCTACCGCCACCTAGATATAATGCTTACACTAAATCAAGTCCTCGCATTTGCATACTGTTATGTGAAGGAGTAGGAGTCGATTTGGGAGTCAAGTTCGTAATAATATAGACAAAAAGAAATTGTGGACCAGAGTTTTTTTTTTTTGTTGCTTTGTACTAATGAACCGGTTCCCCTTACCAGCTGTCCCAGCAACTGGACGGTCTACTGGGCATGCTCTGTGCAGATGTTGCCCCTGCTGACGGGGCCGCCATCCAACAAACACTCAAGCATCTCGAAGAAAAACTCAAGAGCGTTGGTACGCACAGCCGAGTTCATATTATTCTATTATTATTCCTTTTTGTGAGTTATTATTCTATTATTAATCGTATACATTTGTATCGTTATTTTTTTTTTAATGAAACAACAACTGGCTAATTTCAATGGGTAAGAATAAGGTTTTATTTGAATATTTGATGAGTCTCAGTGGTGTTGGTTTTTATTGAAGAATGTTCCTTTCTTTAACCCTCTGTCCAGAGGGAGCCCTGGCTGGGCTGAGAGAGAAAGGCCAGGTCCTGATGGATCAGATGTCTAACCAGACCTCCTGGTCCTATGGGAAGGATGTGCCCATCGAAAATAAAGAAAACATTGATCACATCCAAGGAGTCATGGAGGACATGCAACTCCGGAAACAAAGGTGGGTCCAAATGTATTTTTTAAAGATATACATTTTAGGCCATAGCATCTCCAGATAATGCCTGAGTTGCTTAGAAGGTTCTCACAAGTCATATCTGAAACATAATGGACTTTGGGCGGTTGGAAGTGACCGTTGTCTTTGTGTTCTGGTTTGGTCTAGATGTGAAGACATGGTGGATGTGAGGAGACTGAAGATGCTTCAGATGGTCCAGCTGTTCAAGTGTGAGGAAGATGCATCGCAGGTCAGTCCGGTCTTCATCTGGGTCTAGTCCGTGGGCTTACCGGTCTTCATCTGGGTCTAGTCCATAGGCTTACTGGTCTTCATCTGGGTCTAGTCCGTGGGCTTACTGGTCTTCATCTGGGTCTAGTCCGTGGGCTTTACCAGTCTTCATCTGGGTCTAGTCCGTGGGCTTTACTGTTCTTCATCTGGGTCTAGTCCGTAAGCTTTACCGGTCTTTATCTGGGTCTAGTCCGTGGGCTTACCGGTCTTTATCTGGGTCTAGTCCGTGGGCTTACTGGTCTTCATCTGGGTCTAGTCCGTGGGCTTACTGGTCTTTATCTGGGTCTAGTCCGTGGGCTTTACCGATCTTCATCTGGGTCTAGTTGGTGGGCTTACCGGTCTTTATCTGGGTCTAGTCCATGGGCTTACCGGTCTTCATCTGGGTCTAGTCCGTGGGCTTACCGGTCTTCATCTGGGTCTAGTCCGTGGGCTTACCGGTCTTCATCTGGGTCTAGTCCGTGGGCTTACCGGTCTTCATCTGTGTCTGTTTCTTCATTTGTTTTTTCTCCGTTGGTTCCAGGTTGCTTGCTTTAGCATGTCGCTGGTGTGTATAGTTGTTATACACATCCTGTTGTTGGTGTTTTGTTGTTAATGATGCCTTATAAATCTCAAATACCTCCGTTCTTTGCCAGGCTGTGGAGTGGCTGGGTGAGCTTCTGGATGCTCTGCTGAAGACACACATCAGACTGGGGGACGACTCACAGGAAACCAAAGTGCTGCTGGAGAAACACAAGAAATTTGTGGATGTGGCTCAGGTACCCCTCTCACCTGGCCAAGCTGTTGACAAACATGCACTCTCACGTGCACAACCCTGATGGTCTCTGTGTGTTTCAGAGCACCTACGACTACGGTCGGCAGCTGCTCCAGGCCACCGTGGTGCTGTGTCAGTCTCTGCGATGCACCACGCGCTCCTCCGGGGACACCCTGCCACGCCTCAACCGGGTATGGAAACAGTTCACCGTCACCTCTGAGGAGAGAGTTCACCGACTGGAGATGGCCTGCTCCTTCCACACTGCAGTTGAGAAGGTGGGTGGAGCATCTAAGAATTACTGCTGTGAAAATAATCAGATACCTGGAAAATGGATTTCTAAAGCAAATTGTAGCTCATGTAAAACCTCAGTGTTGTTGAGTTGATTACAGAAGATAGGGATATATATGTTATGCCTTTATCTAAAGCATACAGGCAAAACTCAAACGGAATTTGAAAAAGGATTAGAAGTGAAACTCCTCAAGTTCCTCTTTAATGATCCTCCTGTTTTCCTGTCTTTCTGTCCCCTCCATCACAGTTATTGGTCCAAGCCAGCCCAGACCAGGGGAATCTCTCAGTGGAGGTGGAACTGGAGACCTATGAGGAGGTGGAGATGGTGGGGAAAGCCCTATTGGACAGACTCACCGTGCCTGTTATATTCCCAGACGGGTAAGAAACTAAGATTACACTAAGACCTACATAATTTTAGTGACTCCCTGAAACATGTCATGGCGCAGGTTCATGTAATTTGCTGGTACAGTAATTTCTAGTTTGCTCCTTATAGTGTAAGTAACCAACTTACTTGTTTTACTTGCGCTACAACTAATGTTTTTCAGTCAATTTAAAGTAATTCAATTAAAATGTTACTGTATAACAGATGCCCTTTTTCATATTTATCAAAATAGTCAAAATGAAAGATACATTTATTTTAGTGATTATGTTAATAGATATTTTTTTTACATGTTCAATGATTTGCATCACCATTGTTACTTGTGGTTTGGTTTAATTGCAGAGAATTAAAATCATATTTTTAGAATTGCTAACACTGAAAAGAACAAATCTAGTTGGTAACCTTCCACTTGAGTCGTGTTGCTGCAGAACTCTTTTCTAAGTTGATTTGGGCATGTAATTTATGGGCAATTGCAAGTTAAATGATGCTGGTAGTCTGGCCTATGCATATGGGTTCTATAAAATTATGTGGAAGGATGATTTTTTAATTTTTTTTATTTAATTCACACAAGGATATTTGAAGAGCTAATCTAATGACACATGCTAATTTTTACCCTGCACTATGTCACCATTCAGGAGCGAGCAGTACTTTGGCAGCCCAGGCGACATGGCGTCCTCTGCTGAACACATCCGAGATAAGATGAAGCTGGTGGAGGACAGGAAACTAACTCTGCATGAGGAAGATGAAGAGGAAGAAGACATTGAGCAGCTACAGGAAGAGCACCTGCAGGAAGTTGAGCAGCTACAGTATGAGAAGATACATGACCAGGATGAAGAGCTAGAGGATGAAGAACTACAAGATGACCAGGAACTACATGATGATGAAATACAGGAAGTGAATGATAAACTACAAGATGAGGAAGAACTGGAGACAGAGGTGGAGACTCAAGAAAGCTAATGAAGCTGTTATAACAGCTAGCCTGGTCCCATAAGAGTTTGTGTTGTCTTGCTAAATCCTGTTGCCAAGACAGCATAAGCAGATAACAGCAGCAGCCAGCAGTCCACTAGATATTCAGGACATAAGGCTCCAGAACTCTAGAATCTTGTCAATCTTCCTGTGTGACCACATTTCTGTTGTACTCTGTTGTACTCAGCCTCGCCAAGCCATATTAACTTAGCAACTCCAGTTAAAGATAGAATATGGTTCTCTAGGATCCACTGACATTGCTTACTGTATATGTCTTGGAAAGGAGAGGAAAAAGAGAAACATAAAGGAAGAGACTGAAAGCACTGGCCGAACTGAACTGAACTGAAATTGACTTTTTCCCCATAAAGCTTTACCTTGACTGTCGCTTATCCCTCTAAAGTTGCATTCACACTGCACTTTGCTCAGGGTTAGTACGTTTAACCCAGGGTTAATGTGAGCCCTGAGCTAAGAACATTTGGTGTGAAAAGCCCTTAACGTGTGAAACAAGCTTTTACATGGTGCTAATAAACCTTTTAGAATGTACAAAAAGCAAAGCATCATCTATCTCTCCTTGTTTCTATCCTCCCGGTTCTGTATTTTGTCATTTCCCTGTTGCTTTTTATTCATAATACCTCCAAGTGGTTTCTAGGAGATAAAAAGACAAGTGTAAAAAGATGTGCCATTATGTAAATTCATTCTCATTTTCAAGGCCTTTTGAATTTGGCACTAACTGCCCAGCTGACCTTTTCCGGTAAAGACTGACTAGTATATTGTAGGGATACATGAGTGCTCAACCAGCTTTAAAGGCATTTGACTGTCTTCTGTGCATCAAGGCAAAATGTAAAGTCAGAGCTTTGTTATAAACCTAGATTAGAGTGGTAGATTGAGGGCTGTGTTTTTAATAATAAAATGTGATTTGGGAATTATTCTTCATCTCTACCCTAATTTTCATTATAATGTATCCATACAGTACATGCGCCTTTTGCATCATGAGGCATGCTATTGAAATATTAATTCTATATTTATTTTGTTTTGTACTGTATATTGGCATTTCACATAACAGTGAAAGTCATAATGCTTGTGAAGTTTTTAGGTTTGCGAGGCTAACCATGTATTTCTTGGAATTCTGGGTACTGCAAAATAAATGAGCAAACTTTTGAAAGACTTATCAGAGAGAATGCATTTGTCTTCATCATTTTAAAGCATTGTTTTACAAGATAATTCCGTCACACACACACACAAGGTATGAAATCATATGTCAAATGGAATTTGACATAGTGGCATCTTATTTTACAAAATAACATAGGTTCACATTTAATATTTTAAATATATTGATGGGGATATCCTGAATTTGGTCCCTCCTTTGGGCATGAGCTGAATTACAGCAACAGCGCATTTAAACCAACCCTGTCCTGTCTTAAACAGAATAATGTGCACCTTCTGTTGACCAAAAGATTTTCTGCATTTTAGGATGGGCTTTTGTTCGCACCTAAAACAATTTATAGTATCTGTTGTGTAACAATCATTCTGCTATTACTGCAGATATATTATGGACGTTTTCTCGTATTCAATTGCAAAAGCTCTACATAATATCCCTTTAATAAAGCTGCCAAAATTCCCATCTTTAAGGTGTGGTCCGTACAGTATCAGTACAAACAGTTCTCACAGGGTGGGACACACCTGGTACCCAAATTGACGACATGTTGTGCGACTGATAGTGATGTAGTGATCCTCTCAACCTATTGTAATTTCATGCTGGTTCATGACTATATTTAAGCAATGAAGCACAAAAGAGTTTGGTATATGGAAAGTGTACCACAGCTAAGGACTGTTATTACGCATAAAGAAACGCATAGTGACTGGACACAGCCCTTAGTCGTGGGATGTTGGTCATTATTGCAATTATAAACAAGTTACCAATTAAATTACAGTAATATATTTTGGGGGAAAATGGTCATGCCCGTGGTAAGTCGTTCTGGATAAGAGCGTCTGCTAAATGACTAAACTATAAACTGTATACGGTCTGATATGCCACAACTTTCGACCAAGCAGCATGCAGGATTTAAATCACTCTGTATATAAATGTACAGCGCCCCCCGTAATTATTAGTATTTTAATCTATACTAATATTTTGGATTTGAAATCAAACAGTTACTGATAGATCTTTCACGTCAGCAGGGTAGCTTTTGATTTTAGTGAGTCAAAATACTGTGAGGATCAAATGGTTTGATCATTTAAATGAGCACTGATTACATCCTGTCTGAGCCAGACACTTCATAATGCAAAAGAAAAATGAACCAGTTAATAAGTACTGCCTTGTTATCCCCCAACTCCGATCAATATCTATTGGGACAGCTCAACTATGCTGTACGCTCAGCACTCCCACATCAATATCACAATGTGTCGATTTGTGCTTGGGTGCACAAGACATGTTGGGTACGGTGTTGTTGTTTGGTCAGTAGAATAAGCCAACTAAGGCACTAACAGATTGTAGTACTATGCGACTGAGTTGGTAGAGCATGGTACTTGCCAACCCAGGGTTGTGAGTTTTATTCCCATGTGGGACAAGTATTAAAATTTATGCAATCAATAATGTAAGTTGCCCTGGATAAGATTTTGTCAAATGAAATTGTAATGCAGCACATATGCTGCAATAGTTTTGTGCTGGGCGACTAGGGTATATCTGTCCTGTCTGAATGCCACTTATTTACGTTGCATTAGCTTGATATGACAAGGGGCTAGGGTCAGTCTGAAACTTATGCTCAGATATCTTTTTGGATCCATGGAATGCTCTCTCTCGTTATTCTAGCGTCCTGTTGAATCTTACGAGGAAGTGAGCCATGGACCATGATTACCTCATGATAACCTGGCCTGACGTCTCTTAGCTGTCGTTCCTGTCCTTGTCCACCTGGTTGTGCGACAGATCTGGGTACTTGTGGTTGCTTGCTCTTTGGGATTTCATGCTGAGTGTCTGTAAAAGCACTTTGTGACAACTGCTGATGTAAAAAGGGCTTTATAAAATAAAATAACAGAATAAATGTGATTGATTTTATTTGATTGATAAACTTACATAAAAACATTGCATGTTTTAAAAGTGCAGTAACTCTGGAGTCTTCAGTTGGCCATTTACGGAACCATTCCAAGGTGTTTTTTGTGTCTGAAAGGTTGGATTCTGGATTTAGGCCTGCTTAAAGAACAGACCAATCCCAGCCCTGCTTACAAAACGGACCAATCCCAGCCCTGCTTAAGAATGGACCAATCCCAGCCCTGCTTAAGAACAGACTTCCCTCCCAGCCCTGCTTTACTTTAAAGCAACAGCAGGAGCAGTCCGGTTCACTTCTGGTCCTATTTCTTTGCTTCTTCCTTGCTATTGTTATTTTGGGAGGCCACAGCAGTTCTATAAACAGACATTTCCTAATAAATAAAATGCCGTTTTTTTTTGTTTTATAACATTTAAACAAATACTACAAACCAAATGCTTATAAGGGGGCCTGGTTTATTGAAAACAAAGAAATGTAGACTCAGACACTGTCCCCAAACGTGACAACATGCGTTGGAGAGAAATGGAACTGGACCAACACTCTGGCGATTTTCTTATCAATGAGAAAAGATGCACCCTAAATTTTTTGTTCCCAACAAAGAATATGGTGTGAGTGGACTGAGTTCTTTTGAAGTTTGCCAAAGTTTCTTAACTGTGTTGTTGAGGAGTACAGGTCAGATTTAAGTACTACACCTGTGCACTCAACATGGCTGACATTTAACAGAGACATAATGAAACTCACTAATATTGTCCAATAGGATCTCCCTAGCTTATGCTTGACATAGGTCACATCCTTTTAAGTTACATGTCTTAATACATCCAAGCCAATAGCTTTTAATACATCTTGATGGTGAAACAGTAACTATGAGGCTGATGTTGACGCTATATATAACCCCTCTGATTTCCCTCAGCTAAATGGACCAGGCTGCATTCCAAATGAGGATATTTGCCTTTATAGTGCGCTACTTTTGATTGGAGCCATATGGGCCCTTGTTCCATATGGGCCCTTCTTAAAAGTAGTGCACTATTTTGGGAATAGGATGCCATTTGGGTTGCCCTTTGAGACAGTATCTGGGGTCAGTTTTATCAGGAGAACCCAACAGATGGCTGGGTGGGGGTTGTCACTGGATTCCACAGCCATTCCACAGACATAAACCCTGACTATTTTCTAAAAGGTTTCTTTTTGAAATCGGATTTCAAACCTAACCTCAACCATTCCGTTAGCCTTATGACTAGCCCTAAACCTAACCACACCACTAACCTTATGACCAGCCCTAAACCTAACCAAACCACTAACCTTATGACTAGCCCTAAACATAACCAAACCACTAGCCTTTTGACTATCCCTAAACTTAACCACACCACTAGCCGTGTGACTATCCCTAAACCTAACCACACCGCTAGCCTTTTGGCCAGCCCTTAACCAAACCACTAGCCTTTTGACTATCCCTAAACTTAACCACACCACTAGCCGTGTGACTATCCCTAAACCTAACCACACCGCTAGCCTTTTGGCCAGCCCTTAACCACACCACTAGCCTCGTGACTATCCCTAAACCTAACCACACCGCTAGCCTTTTGGCCAGCCCTTAACCACACCACTAGCCTTGTGACTATCCCTAAACCTAACCACACCGCTAGCCTTTTGGCCAGCCCTTAACCACACCACTAGCCTTGTGACTAACACTAATCTTACATTTTAGTTTTAATCTAGTGTAAACCCTGGCAAGGGGAGTGCCCTTCCAGGTCTTCCCAGGCTGACTGGGTCTGTGTCCGACTCAGCTGATCTGTGTTTGTGTGAATGTGTCTGACTCAGCTAATGTGTGTTTTGTGTGCAAAGTGTGTCCGACTTGGCTGATCTTGCACCGGTAACTTACTTTCTCAGCTGTTCTCCAACGGCTGTGGCCAGCTTGCCTGCCACATTAGACCATGGCAGACCTAGGTTCAAATACTGTTTGAGATTATTTAAATTATTTAGCCGGTGTATGAGTGAGTCAGTTGTACCGGGACCAATGTTAAACTCCCATAAGTGCTAACCCTGCCTAGCTGGCACTCAGTGTTGCCAAATGCTCAGAATATCGGAACATCCCAAGTAGTATTTGCTCCCAGTTTAAGTAGCACTAATGTCATGGTGCACTGGCATACAGAACCAAGTTGTCCTGAGCCATCGCTCCACATATTTGACCAGTCAGGAAGCCAGGCGTGCATGTGAGTAGACTACATGTCACACATTTCTACTGACAAGCATCTGTTTCAGGCTTTGTTTTCGACAGTCATGACAGTCACTATACTGTTAGGCACTTAGTAGCATACTCACGGTGACATGCCACATTGTGAACGCCAAACAGGGGTTCTATTCTCTAGCATTTTTTCGCAGTATGAAACCCAGTTTTATTATTCATCTCCTCCACAGTATTATCCACAAGGCAGTTACTTCTCAGTCCTTAAACTTTGGCATGCCCTCTAACTAAAACCACCACAATGTCCCACTTATGGAAAAACTCACAATTGTAGCCCAATGGATATTTGAACTGTACCTAGCAGACATTGGTGATGTTTTGCTTCTTGCCAAAGAGATTAAAATGTTCTATTGTCCTAGTGCTAAGGTTTAGTGAGGTTTCACATCCGAGCAGAAACTTACGTAATGCGCCAGTAGTGCTGGCTTATCATGTCATGTTTAGGTAACAGACTTTGGTAGGAAGTGACCTAGATGAGTATCCTGGGGCACTTGATCCACAAAGTTCTTCTTAAATCATTTCAGGGAAATACACACTGTGTTTAACAGAGATTCCTGATCTACGGTTAGTATATGTATGTATCACTAAACTTCAGGACTCAAAGAAACTGAAATAAGTTAGATCCAGCAGGAAGCTGAGCTCTGTTTGTGTTCACCTGCTGTTTCCATGATGTGTCAGCGTGAAGTCTTCTCATTCTGTCTGCTCCCCCCCTCTCTCTCCCCCTCCCTCTCTCCCCCTCCCTCCCTCTCTTTCCCCCTTTTGCTCTCTCCCTTTTTGTTATCTGTTTTCCTTCCATTGTGCTGTAGTAAGGGAATAAAGAGCTGATTCTCATGAAGACAATACTAACTCCCTCGAACTTTCTGGCAAAAAGGCTTGTTCTACTAAGGGAAAGGCAAAATGTAAATGAACCAAAAATAATTTTAAATAAAGACTCTCCAAAAAATGCCTGTTTTCCCCTTAAATAATGAACACAGCCTGCACTGAGAGATGGTGGCAAAATGGGGCTTTTTGAATGACTTAATGGTTGAACTATGCTGTTGCCTTTGCTTAAACAGGGTAGCTAGCCAGCCAGTCAGCAAACCAGTCAGCCACTCAAGCAGCCAGTCAATTGGCCAGTGAGAGTGAGAGGAACTCTCTCTCTAAATAAGATACTTAGTGTGCCTGGCTCATGGCTCTAGAGGGTGCACCAGGGGAAAATTATTCACAGACCCAGAGGAGCAAGATAAAAATCTGTTCAGCTATGATGACTATCCCCTTCAATTGGAAAATAGATAAGCCTACCGATATTCCATGGATGGATTGGTGCTAGGTGGCCTGAGTGGGAAAGAGGCAAAAAAGAGTCCAAGTGGGACTAGGAAAAAGGCAGGCAGATGGAGACGGGAGGGTTATGTAGATAGACCAGAGTGGAGTGTGTAAAATGTCTCCCAGCACAGCAGTGCGATAATACCAGTGGATATTTCTATTTTTAACACGCTGGCCACCAGCCGTGTTCTGCCCTGTCGACTCTTGTCTCCTGTCTGTTGAGCGTCAGTTTGTCCATAGACGTTAACGGCTGTGCTGTGGCTCGGCTGTGGGACCGGAGGGAGCAGAAGGGGGGACAGGACACTGCCTTAGAAACATACAACACCTTCAGACAGAACTGGATTCAATGCCGCCTGTTGAACAAGGTGAACAATGGAACTCTATACAGCTGGTTTTGCCTGGTCACAACAGAAACATTGAAGGACTGTTACTGAGTTTTGAAGCCCCCCAGACACACTGAAGTGGGAAAATTGGAGGCTGACAAGGACTTTCAGGATCCAGAGAGAAGAGAGGGGGACTGTAGGGGCTCTGAAGCAAATCTGTACTTTAAGAAGTTTGGACAGCAGAAATTATGTCCAACGAAGGTAACACTAGAGGTCAACATGCTGCTGCCACAACAACAATCAGCACTATCGCCGTTCAGGCTGGGGACTCTCAGATTATTGTCACTGTGCTCAAGGTACCAACCATCTAAAATATTGTGTCTTTGGGTTTTCTTCCATTGTCTGTTGAACATATTTTGGTATATGATATGCCCATCTTCAGTTTGTTGATATCTCAGGTAAACTGTTCTTTCTGCCTAGTATTGTATTACTGCCTCTCTGAACTATTTTGGTCATTATTGCTTGTTTGGTATAAGATTATATTAGAAATACAGAATAACCTTTTGAATGATAGAGCAGATAACTATATCCAACCAGTTTCAACAGAAAGATTGTTCAACAATACCATAGTGTTATGCTGATATAAAAACAATGTTGGGCTACTCTGTGTTCGGCTGGATTATTGATTTGTCTGAATCTGATCAACACTGACATCACATTGATCAGTGATCTGTATCCATTGATCTCTTTCTTTCCAAAGAGCTGCTGCTAATAGAGCATTTATCCCACATGGCACCCTATTTACTTACTAGTGCACAACTTGTGACCCGGGGTCTCTATCAAAAGTAGTGCAGTAGGGAGCGAGACATTTTTGAGGCAACCAGAGAAACGTTGATGTCACAGGCTCCCAGGCCACTTTGTTCAGCTAGTGTCAGGGGATGTCAATAGCTTTCTTTCTTTGTCCATTAAGCTCACAGGCACAGTTCCCAGTCTAACCAGGATTCTTATCAATGCCTTTCGTACTGGCACCATGTACACCTTAACATGCAAGCAGCCATTCAGTGCTTCTCCACAGTCCTGATAAGACAATGGACACTTGGTATTGAACAGCTTTCCATTCAAAGATTGTATTTCAAATACACCTTTAAAATATATGATATGCATGGGGATGAAATAATACATTTTAGATATAAAGAAACACAAGAGGAGATTATATTAGTTCATACTACAAAGCTGGAAGGTAACGCCGTTCCTGTGCATTTTGAGGCCTTTTAAATTAGAGATGTATTTCTAGATTTCTGTATATTTCATAGATATTTTTAAATAGTACTTGACTTTGCATGTACATTTGACTTTGACTCTATGAGTCTCATATCAATATGTTGTCAATATGGCGCCCTTCATTACATAGAAAATAAAGGTGTTAGATCTCTGTCCACTGTGTATTTACACACAGTTATTCACAAGGGGATTATGTTTGTGTTAACAGGCAAAATGTTACACCAACTTGCCCTGCTCGCAATGTAAACAACAAGTTGCACTGGCAGGGAAACACAAACAGACCCCTTTATCCTGCTGGTTAACTTGAGTTTATTTAATATGTATTGAACATAAAATTATACAACACATCTCCGGAAAAAATTAAGAGACCACCGCACCTTTTTCTTTCCTTTCCTTTCCTTTCCTTTCCAAAAAAGTCAAAAAGGAAGGTTTTGAGTGAGGAACAGAAGGGTTAGAATTAAGAGATCACTGCAAATTGAACGCTTTTGTTCCTCACTCAAAACTTTCCTTTTCAACTTTTTTGGAAAGGAAAGAAAAAGGTGCAGTGGTCTCAATTTTTTTCCGGAGCCTTATATACTGACAGGCCGTTTACTCCTAAAGTATGGTAATAATATTGGGAATAAGGGAGGAAACAGACTGAGTGCGTGCATATGCCTTTTATTTTTCACAGTGTGGGGCGCTGGTGCAGTTGCAGTTGACTGAAGCCAATCCAAACCTGATGGAGATCGGCAGCAACCAGGAGGAAACCAGCAAACTACTGGACGAACACGAGCAGCTCCTGGTCAAACTCAAGGTAATAAACTCATTACAGTCCACGTCACCACATATTGAAAGTTGAGATGACATGAGTCCGCTTTAATATTTAGGGTATTTTTGTACCCATTTTACGGGTTAAAAAGGTACATACGTATTTGCCCAAATTCACTTTGTACATTGTGCATTAAGCAGTCAAACGTGTTCTACCCATATTCCTAGCATGCAACGAGTAGGCCTAGCCTTGATGCATTTCCAGTTTCTTTCGTTTTTGTTTCAGATAATGTTTTGCCCAGTTAAAATATAATTGGCAAATAATGTACTGTGTCTTTTTGACTCAATTCTATTAGTTTAAATTATATGTAGTAGATTAATAGTGCTAGATACATTTATGGAGTTATTAATCATGATGTGAGAAAGCCACACAGACATAAGATCATACCCCAAAAGACAGAACTCACCATTCATAAAACCAAGGGAGGTTAGCACTGGGTTGCGGTGGGGAGGATGATGTACAGTAGGCCTACCTCGTTAACTGTAAATAGTCATTATTCACAATAAATTCAGGGTTGTCCATAATTAAAGCAGCGTTCACATTAATCTAAGAGTGTTCAGAAATCTTATATAGGCCTACTGCTTCTTATCTGTCACTTGTAGTGACATTAATTACGCTGGGACTGAAGATTTTCCGTCCAAACCTTTGAGCACAATTCTTTCCGACATCAACGCTTTTCTTCTCTCAAAGAGCACACTACGAACAGTCACTTTTATTTCCTCAGCCTTGTTGGATGATGTTGCATGACAGCCTTCAGTCTCAACGTTGATTTAAATTCTTTTCATTCAGTTTCCCCCAGTCTTGTTATAGCCTCTAGGTACAATGGCTATTTAGATGATTCATATATTTTCCACCTATGGGCAGGTGTTTTAGTTATGCTAAGTAGAGCATGTTCCATCTTACTTATTATTGACATTATTGGCATAGCTCAGTATGGAAACAGTTGATTTTTCCCACTCAAAACATGTTTAGCTTCTTCTGACGTTTAGATTCAAGCTTTACACTGGCAAAAAACACCTCTCTAATAAGCTGTCCTATTGGATGCCAGCTTGCACAAAACACTATTAAACACAGTCAATAACATTATATACAAATCAGCTGACAAGCTTGTGTCACAGAGAGACCTGCTCCCGAATTGAGGAGATTAATCTCCTTATTGTTATTATGCACAAGTAGAAATGTTGTGTCCTGTCATGTACCATAAAGTTTCTAAAATAGACATTTGGGAATTATTTTAACCAGCCTGTGTTCCATCGAACATCCCCAGTAATTTCCAGTAAGACAGGGCAACCTCAAATGTAGGCCTTTAAACATCCCGCTTAATTTAAGAGATGTTCTCCCACAAAACAAATCTCAAACAGATGTACAGTATATAAGGATGAACTGTGGTCTTGGTTTATACATTGCTTTTAATTAAGCTCCCCATGACTAATCTCAAGCAAGGCTTTGAAAATTTCATAAAAAATCAAAATAGTAGCCTAAGCCTACACTGCAATAATTCAGTTCAACAAAATGTCAATTAATTGGTTTATTTACAAAGCCTATTTACGTGAAAGTGCAAAACATTAGTGACAAAATGTTTTCTACAAGTCATCGGAGAATACCTTCACTGCTGCACCATTCATCCTGATGAATGCTTTTTAAACCAGAATCTGTTTCTGTCTCTCTCTGTCAGAAACAGGAGGCAGGCGTGGGCGCCCTCCTGAAGGAGGCAGACAGGACAGCAGAGGACAAGGAGGATGAAGGGGAGGTATATGAGGCCATGGCTGACTCACTGAGCGACGCCTGGAGAACCATGATCTTACTGCTGGAGAAACGTCAGTCTCTGCTACGTCTGTCTTCTGAGTTCTTTGACAGGGCCCTGGAGGTAGGAGGAACAGAAGGACGTTATAGCAACATGAACAACGTTATAGAGGATAAATAAAGCCTACACAGCTGTATATACACACTCAGATCTACTGCAAAAGAGGCTGTAATACCGTAGCTTGATATAGCAAGCACAGACCCATACAGTATAGATCAGATCTGTTTATTGACAGAGATGTGATTCACAAGATATGTAGGAGGAAATATAACACTGGATATTTATGCAGCATACATGGTTATTAAGTTCATGCACAACCTATTCATGTTTCCTCTTTTGCAGTGTGATTGACATAAAAGACAACAGCAAATTGTTTTGTCGGATTTGTTAGCATTTGTGTCTGTGTAGTTTAAGTGAACAGCAGCCACATGATAATCCAACTGAAATCTACTACCGATGGTGAAGTCTCACCTGGCAAACCGATAATTACAACCCCGTTTCCAAAAAAATTGGGACGCTGTGTATAATGCGGTTAAAAAGACAATGCAATGATGTGCAAATCATTTATCCCTATATTCAATAGAAAATAGTATAAAGGCAACATATCAAGTGTTGAAACTGAGAAATGTTATTGTTTCTTGAAAAAGATATGCCCACTTTGAATTTGATGCCAGCAACACGTTTCAAAAAAGGCAGCGGAAGACTGGAAACGTAATGCTAAAAAAAAAAACCTGGTGGAACATCTCACAACTAATTAGGTTGACTGGATATTTCTGTGCCTATATCCATCCTGGATATAGGCATACAAAGCAGACACATCGAGATGATGTGATGATCATGAAACAAATTAGTGGTTGTGTTGAGTGGTACAGGAAACAGATGGTTCTGCCTCACTGCCATTCTGCACTTGCCCTGGATAACCTCACTCTAGGTGTGACTTCTCGAGAAAATAGCAAATGTGTTTGCACGTACTGTCCGCTCTTTGACATGCTTCATCGCTGACCGAACGGTGCTGCCTTCATTAGTTAATGTCTACATAAAATCTAAGGTGAATGTTTTCAGTGTCTGGAGATC